>LPNX010379394.1:928697-946315 GCA_001517045.1 Pseudotsuga menziesii
TAATACAAGTGGTTCTCCTGGTAGGACCATCGGGGACCATAAAAAGATACATATAGAATATTCTTCGAAGTTACAATATTTCAACACTCCCCCTTAACGAGAAGGGTATTCTACAGCAACATCAACAACAACAAGAGTAGAGATAGGGGACATCATCAACATCAGCAGGGTAACACATCTATAAATCATTGGAAGCTTTTCAACATAATGTAGTCTTCATCTTCAATCTTCAGTCTTCATCATCAGTAACATTTTCAGTCTTTGATCAGCAACATCTTCAGCATTTTGATCTTTCAATTAGCAACGACATCTTTAGCACTTTTACTTTTCGATCAGCAACAACATCTTCAGCATTTTGTCCTTTCGATCAGCAACATCTTCAGCATTTTGAATTTTCGATCAGCAACAACATCTTTAGCACCTTGACCTTTCGATCAACAACAACATCTTCAGTACTTTGATCTCTCAATCAACAATATTATCATCAACACTTTGCCCTTTCGATCAGCAGCAACATCATCATCATCATATTCTGATCTGTCGATCATAATCATCATCACATTCTAATCTTTCGATCAGAAACATCATCATCATACTCTGATCTTTCGATCAGAAACATCATCAACATACTCTGATCTTTTGATCAGAAACATCATCATCATACTCTAATATTTCGATCAGAAACATCATAATCATAGTACGTCATCATCATACTCTGATCTTTAGATCAGTACTTCATCATCATCATACTCTGATCTTTCGATCAGTATGTCATCATCATCATCAGCAACAACCTGCAATCCACAACTCAAAGACAGAAAGTCTTTGGATCATTTTTGGACTTAAAGTCCAGGGATGATACAATCCCACCACATTCTCGACAACCGAAGTTACCAGATTGATTACGGGAGAATAAGTCCCTATCACTTTAGGACTAAGTCTAAGGACGATGCAATCCTACCACATTCTTGAGGACCGAAGCCACCGGATTGATTACGGGAGAATAAGTCCCTATCACTTTAGGACTATGTCCAAGGATGATGCAATCCTACCACATTCTCGAGGACTGAAGCCACCGGATTGATTACGGGAGAATCAGTCCCTATCACTTTAGGGCTATGTCCAAGGATGATGCAATCCTACCACATTCTCGAGGACCGAAGCCATCGGATTGATTACGGGAGAATCAATCCCTATCACTTTAGGACTATGTCCAAGGATGATGCAATCCTACCACATTCTCGAGGACCGAAGCCGCCGGATTGATTACAGGAGAATCAGTCCCTATCACTTTAGGACGATGTCCAAGGATGATGCAATCCCTCTTCATTCTCGAAGACTGAGGTCTCCGGATCTATTATGGACAGATGTCCCAGGATGATACAATCCCTCTTCATTCTCGAAGACCAAGGTCTCCGGATCACTTTAGGGCAAGTGCCCAGGGATGATACAATCCCACCATGTTCTCGAGGACCGAGGTCACCGGATCTATTATAGACAGATGTCCCAGGATGATACAATCCCTCTTCATTCTCGAGGACCGAGGTCTCCGGATCACTTTAGGGAAAATGCCCAGGGATGATACAATCCCACTGCAACATCACTACTCCCCCTTTCGAGGAAGGCCTTTCCGAACAACACCAAGCTTGTATTGAAGGTGTTCGAACTCTACTTGAGGCAGAGGCTTTGTCAGTACATCATCATCCAAAACATCATCATCTACATCTTCAGTATCTGAATACTGATCTATCACCATCTATATCTCCAGTATGTGAATACTAAAAGCATCATCATCTATATCTTCAGTATAGAAATACTGAAAGCATCATCATCTCTATATTTAGTATAGAAATACAGAATCACCATCATCTATATCTGCAGTATGTAAATACTGACATATCATCTATATCTTTAGTATGGGAAGACTGAAATCATCATCATCTTTATCTTCAGTATGGGAATACTGAAACATCATCATCTCTATATTCAGTATAGAAATACGGAATCACCATCATCTGCATCTGATCTTGTGTGTAGAATTACCAGATTTCTATGTGTTACGTCGGAACACAGGGTTCTTTGTCAACAAAACTATGGTTATCACATAGAATCATTGTAGTATCCATGTTCAGGTCAAAGAGACATGATATCAGCTTCTGAAGCCATATGGCTTCACAACTTAGTAGAGCAATCTGCTATGTATTCTGCTTCAACCGTGCTAAGAGAAACACTGGACTGTTTCCTGCTAAATCATGAACTCATAGAAAACCTCAAACAAAAGCATCTACCTGATGTTCTTTTCCTATCTGAGATACTTCCAGCCCAATCTACATCTGTGTAGCCATACAATCTATAGTCATGCCTACCATCATAGTATAGACCAAAGTCTATAGTCCCTTTCAGATATCTCATCACATGTTTTGCAGCTACTAGGTGAACCCGTATTGGTTGAACAAGATATTGACTTAAGGTGTTCACAACAAAACAAATGTCTGGTTTGGTATTTGTTAAGTACATCAATGACCCAATGATCTATCTGTAGTGAGTCACATCCACTAACTCTAATGAGTCATCAGCTAACAGCTTCAGGATGGAGTCCATGGGTGTGGCCATGACTTTGCATTCCAACATATTGAATCTCTTCAATATCTCTATACTTTCCCTGGTTGAGAAATATTCCTTATGAACTTTGCCATACTCCTAGACCTAGGAAATAATGCATTAACCCAAGGTCTTTCATCTCAAATTCTTCTGCTAGTTTCTTCTTACTTTCCATGATCTGTTTCTCATTCCCTGTCAAGAATAAGTCATCCACATATAGTAATAGAATGATAGGTTCATATTCTACAACCTTGTAGGAAAGGTTAGGATCGACTTTACTCTTGGAAACGCCCATGCTCATCAGGAAACTATCTATTCTTCCATACCAAGCTCTGGGAGCTTGCTTCAGGCCATAGAGGGCCTTCTTCAACTTGCATACTTGATTCCATCTGTCTTCAACTTCAAATCCTCATGACTATTCGATGTAAAACTCTTCCTCAATCATACCATTAACGAAGGCCTGTCTTTACTTCATCATGGAAGAAACTACCATGATAGTTTTGAAGGAAGTGTACCTTGCTTCCTGGAGTAAGTGTCTCTTCAGAATTAATTCCCTCTTTCTGATAGAAACGTCTAGCCACAACTCTTACCTTACTTCTATCAGCAACATATCTTATCTTGCAAATCCATTTGGAAGATACCACATTCTTGCTTTCTGGTTTGAGCACTATATCCCAAACATCATTCTAGTATCATAACATATTCTATGAGTTTGTCTTCTTAGGTCATCAACATATCCTAGTCTTCTGCATTCAACCTTGAAGGTTGGAACCCACTTTACTCTTGGTAAAGTCTCGATCCATCACAAAGCTATCCATCATGTCGTACCATGTCGAACTCAGATATAATTTTCTATAGTCACTCCCCCTAAAGTGGAGTATCATCTTCCCTCTTCATTCTATACAGGTGGTTCTATGCTTGATATATACTGGTCAATAGAGTATGTCATGTCATAGTCTATTCTTTCTGGGGAGAGTCATGAACCTTGCTTTGTACACTTGTTCCATCATATCGTATACATCATTCCCCATGATCAACTGTTATTCTTTGATCATAGCTTCTTTCATGGCATTCTTTTCTTCATATTGAGTTATCTCTTGTACCCATGGTGGTATTCATCCTTCAAGGTGGATCTACCACTCTCTGAAGCTCTTTCTTCCGTCATGGTGTCTCTGACCCTCGGAGCTTCAGATTCATGTTTATTGGAGTGAATCTTGAATTGTCATCACTTGTTCTTCGGAACAAGTCTCATCCTTCTTTTCTTGTAGGAGGTTGTTCATGACCTTTCCTACAATTCAAATGCACCAGTTGCATGGTTAGAACTATTTCATAAAACATATGCATAACGACAAATTCTTATGCATCATGCAACTGTTTAGTCAATACAACATTCATCCATATCTCACATAAACTTTCTAGATGCCTTCCATCTCCACCATGACATTATTGAGATTGTGCACTAATCTCATATGTTAGCAAAGAGGTTTGATAAGTAGCAATGGAGAGTTGTATAGCACCATGAGCTACTTACCCATCACATGCATATTAGTAGTATACAGTCATTAATGCAAACAATATATCATGCATAACACATCAACTGAATATAATCAAATGTATAACAAAACAATATCATGAAATGACAATTGAATACTTATCTTTATTTGTTTCATGGGTATACTCCTTCTTGAGTCTTTAGCTTCATCGTCTTCTTCATTCATGATAGAATCGTTTCTTATCCAAATGCTGAGGTGGATAAGAATTTCTTCAAGAGTTGATATCTTCATATTCCTCATTGATTGAGGGATGTTCTTTGGAAGATGAGAGCTCGATCTTTAGAGACGAGCTTCTTCTTCTTCCCAAAGTCTGCTGAAAGTAATCACTTCCTTCTGGAACACATTCCTTGAATGAATGAATTCCATGATCCTGGGAGCCCATTAAAGGTGGCCATCACCACTTCTGCATTCTTCACTTCTTCTTTCCCCGCTTGAAGTTGTTCTTTGATTTGAGAGATCCTTATGACTGCATGGTATCTGCATTCTGGATCTTCACATTCTTCAGTTGGTTTCTTAAGGTCATATTCCGATCTATGTTCTTCCCTTCAAATAGCTTAGTCAAGGAATCAAACCTCATTGATGTCTTTAGGGAAGACACTTGTAGTACAAGTTGATTCGTGACTGAATCATCAATGATCTTCTGGCCTTTGACCAAGTTCTTCTTGTGAAAGGATTCTAGCCTCATCTCCCTCTGAAACTGGAACCTCTATGCTCATGTAGGTGTCCAATCCATTTTATTCAGAGAGATCATATACTTCTAGGCTTGGAAGTTGTCAACTTCACCAAGATTATCATTAGGTTGATGTGATAGATCACTTTGAAATGAGAACCTCAAATGAACATAGCAAAGGATTATATCTTACCGATTTGAGGTGTCCGTCCTGGTTTCAGAGCTGGCTGATCTAGGGTTTGTCACAGAAACACTAATTTAAAAACTTGGAATATTTCAGATCTGATTGGATATACAGATATATCTCTTCAAATGGAGCTGTCGAATGTGCTCCATTTCTGAAAACAGTGGAGGGAAGCTCCCGAAACAGGAAGCCCTAATTTTTCAATTTCTTCTGCAGAAATGGCTGTTACTGTTTCTATGATATCTCCGAAATTTATTCTCCTCTATGTCTGAAATTTTGTACTGAGGTAACCTCACATGTCCCTGATCCAAAAACATAGGTTTCATCAGAATTTGTTTCACCATTTTGGATTTATGATCCTTTTCCCAAGGTGACCTGTTACAGGACTGTTCAGAACAGAGAAATTGTACGGCATGCCATGTGTCACTGGTTCATCTTCTGAGTCTGATATTTGGACCACCGAAATTAAAGTCCGTTCCCTTTCTGGAAAATCTTCAGGAATTCCATTTGGACCTCTATAGCCCAAGATATTTCAATTCTCCCCAGGTATCCTGTTTAGGGATGAATTTTGGAAGAGGCTGGAACCCTAACTTGGAGAGAACATATATCCTGGAATACAACGAATATGAGGATGAATTTTGTACACAGTGTTCATCAGTATTTTTTATTCATCCCTTGAAATTTTCAGCTCCTGATCCTTCGCTAATCTCAGAATATAGCGAATGTACCAAAACGTATCATTTTTAGTATTTAGGGTTTTTCTAGCTCGGGGTCAAACTAGGGTTTGAATTTCCCGGAGTTTCACCCAACCAAATTTCTTGATCCAGGTCTCTAAAATTCGGTTTTTATGAGGAGAACAATCCTATGCTGGTCTCACTCAAAAATTCCTCTTCTGTAGAAAGCCCTAATTTCCACATCGAAAACTGAAAATGCTCGGAATCGAATTCCGCTTCGACAGAAAGATGCGCCCTTCAATGGAGAGTCATCCTAGCATACTTTTGCTGATGGATTGTGGAGAGAGACCCAAAAAGTAATAAGCACTAGCTTCTACAGCTGCACAATGTCTTCTTCTCAGGTTAGCTCTGATTCCATGTTAAATTTTCATATGCTTAGCTAAGACATCAGTATTTCATTTCATTTTCATGACAAAAGAATATAAACAGGATCACTGAAAGATAGACAAGCACAACCATAAAAAAGGAACACAAAGATTTATCCTGGGAAAACCCTAAAGGGAAAAACCCAGCAAAATATTCCTCAATATAGATGCCCCAAAAAGATAAAAGATAAAACTAGCAAGGAGATCAAAGCCTGATCCTCCTCCTTCTCCAGCTACTTCTCTTCTCCACTAATGCGCGGCACAAGTGAGAGTGTGTGTGTCTCAAATGAGGAGCACTACACCTCTATTTATATTCATCCATTCACTTAAGTTAACTCATTTGACATGTAGGCTCGAGTTAAATCATGTAGGCTCGAGTTACACATGTAGGCTCAAGTAACCACACTGGGGTGCTGATGACCCACCTTTACAATTAGAGGGGACTACCTCATGACTCTTATTAGTTCTTTCGATTAGGAGCATCAGGGTACAATGTAATACAAGTGGTTCTCCCAGTAGGACCATCGGGGACCACAAAAAGATACATATAGAATATTCTTCGAAGTTACAATATTTCAACAGTATAAACAGTAAGAGGTAAGTTTGCTATACTCTACATGATGAATGTACAAAATTATGAAACAATGATGTGTACAAGAACAATGATGTGTCTAGAAGAATGTATACAATAGTGCATCTACAGTAATGTATACTGGGGTAGAAACAGTAAAATAAGTAGATGCTTACAGTAGTATATAAACAAGGTACACAATGGTTATGACACAAATGTAAGTGGTAATAACATACACAGTGTATACATGTTGATTGTGATGATGCATTATGAAGACAATGTATACAGTGGTATATAACCAAAGTGACATACAATGGCATATTTATGATGATGATGCCTATGATGCCTAACACTCTATGATAATATGTAATGTATAAGAAGAGAAAGTACAGTATACAGTAGTGAAGTGTTGACACATGATAATGTTGTATACCTTATACTTGATGAGATGAAGATGATGTTGACAAAGTAGACAAGATATGACAAGTTGTATTGTAGAAGTTTGACCAGCAGACTGTTACACCTACATCTATGAAGATCTTGATGATGATCAGAGAAGAGGATGAGCAGACCTATGACCAGCAGTAATGATGTGCAAGAATTGATGTTCCAGACCTTTCCTTGACAATGATGATGGTGAAAATCTTCAGAAGTATCACCTAGAGTTGCAGCAACGAGAAGAGGATGACCAGCAGTGAAGAATGATGATTAGAGAAGAGGATGAGCAGCAGAGGTTGATAAACAAAACCATGAGCAGACCTAACAAATGATGATGAGCAGATGATAAGCAAATTATGAGCAGAGTTAATGAGTACAGGTGAGGAGCAGAGGTGATGAGCAGAGATTGAGACAATGAGCAGCGTTGATGATGAGCAGATGATGAGCAGTATTGACCAACAACATAATAGATTGAAGAAACAGATGATGTTGATATGATAGTGAAATTCAATTGTAAATGCAAGCTTGACTTGATTTTTAGGTTAGGATACCTCAAACCCTTCATAGCAGGGTCTAAGAAAACCAGGCAGGGTCCTGGATGCGGAGTAGGTGCTCTCCATATCAGTAGGTGCTGATTTTACCTCATGGTTGTAGCCGGACCAAAACTAATATAAAAAGATTACAAATTTATATGGTGTTGTGTTATTTTGTGTTATGGTTCTTGATGATTCAAATGCTTATGATATGTTTATGAAATGATTATGAGATTGGTAGAATGATGAATTGGTAGTTAATTGTGACAAGCTAAGAAACGTTTTTAAAATTGGCTTCACACTGATTCACCCCCCCTCTCAGTGTCTAACATGTATAATATTTATTTGAATGATTCATAGCTTAATAAAGTATAACTTATGAAAGCTTCAGGTATCCAATCTCGATGAATAATATATAATTTAATGATTATATTTTATTAATGGCTATAGTACATTCTGACAACACATTCATAATGAAGTGACAGGATGGTGCTGCCGGATTTTTTACACTTGGAATTGTTTAAAGACATATGTCATATTTTGGAAGCGTGCTTAATGGAGGAGTTTCTCTTCATTATGGCACTGACATAAGCCTGGACGTGTTCCGAAGGGAAGAGTTTCTATTTATTATGGCATTAATGGTACATGCATGTTCTTGATATTATCAAATTTATGAACCAAGGATTTGTACGTCGTTTGTTTCATGCATGAATTATTGGCATAAATGGATTTGAATAGGAAATATACCCATCAGTTTCAAAGACATGACCTAGAAGGATCACGATGGTTGTGATCAAGAAGCTCAGTGGGGAAATTTGAAGGTTAGAATAAGAGAATGTTAAATGGGTCGAAGAATTTCCTAGGTGTGCAGATATGATGAGAAATGCATGATGGTTTTCTTTTTGTGAAAAAATCAAAGGTCATAACCTAAAGGTAAAAAATGCCTTCGTAAATAATTACAAATATTCTATGGTTAATTTACAAACCCTAAATTTTAAGGTAAATGAAGCTACAGTTGCAGAAGCAACGGGAATAGCTCCTGAAGGTGAAAGGTGGTTTAAGAGGCATCTATTCAAGGTTGACCTAAGCATGTTTTTATTGCCTGGTTTCGAGAAGCTAGATTGGGGTAAGGGTATTCATTTAAGCAATATTAATCCTGGATGGAGAGATGTTCTCAACATCATCCAACGTTATATAACCTGTGAAGGGCGGTTCATAACTGTGTTCAGGGATCATTTAAGGTTTTTACTGCTTTTGAATGGTGAATCCAAATTAAATTTGCCTTATTACCTATTTAGAAGTATACAGAAGATGGTTACAAGGGTAATGAATCACCTTGACCACACCAGTCACTATGTGTTTCATCATGGCCTAATTAAAATTCTGATAACCACTGAGTTGGAAAAAATTGATAGATCTTGGCAACATTTTCTATTTTGGTACCATTTTGAGCCTGAATCCTAGATGCATGATGATGATAAAGAAATAGGAAAAAAGTACAGAAGATAGAAGAGAAAGGTGGCTGAAGGTGGAAATGAACAAGCTTGAAATGTATTTGATGTTGTAAACATGTCTATGTTAGAGGTTTCTAGAATAGAGGTACACACAAAGCTGATTTTTGAGTTTCAAAAAGAAGATGCCACTGCTCTTGATACCCCTAGGGATGCTGGGGAATACTCTATGGTCCAAAAGTTTTCATCTAATTCAAAAAATGATGAAACCCCTGTTGCAGATAGTTTTGAAAACAATTGGAGACCAAAAACCAGATTGAAGAATAGGTCAAGGATGAACATGAAGGAAATTCTAAATCCCAAATTTCAAAAGAATGTTGTGACTATAATAGAGGATTCCTCCAGTGATGAAGGTATACAGGATGCAAATGAAAAATATCATACAACATATCAAACCCTTGGAGAAATTCAAGAAGAGTTAATGTATACACCCGAGTTGATAAAAGAAACTTGCAAAGGTAAATGTCACGTCCCCTCCCCTCATCCCGATGATGGAAAGGACATGAACCACACAATGTTGTTGTTCTTCAATCTGGGCAATCTTGCCCCATGAACATAACAATTAAAAAAAAAATTGCAACTAAATATATACAGATACATAACAAATGCAAATACAACGGAAGCAATACATTGCAAGTATTCTATGCATTGAACATAAAATACATACACATATGCCTTAATATATTGCAGAAACAAAGTCATTCATTCAAGCGTTCGTCATGTTCATAAGATTTCATAAAAAAATACATTGCAGAAGTTAAACATAAGAAAATACTTATCTTGAGAAGAAGCTTCCCCGCAACTAGCTATGTCGCTGCAACATTCCACCCAACCATAGGCTAGTGTGCTACTCAATCTCTCAGTACCACTGCCACCCCCGATATGGGCATGATTTCCACAAGGAAATAGGGAACAAAGACTCATACACAACAAGACCATACACCCACAGTCAAGTCAATAACCACATCCAAACACAGTCAACCCACTAACAGATGGGTTCCTTGGACTTACTCATCCAAGCCAACCCAATAATGCACTTCTCAACAAAATACAGGTTCTAGGTATGGAAAAAAAAACCCTGGAAACCAAATTTGATAATGGTGAATGGGGAAAAACGACCCAGGGTGAGCAATTCGTTTCAGAAGTGTTCTATGGGATTCACGTGGGTAAAAACGACCTCTTTAATCCCCCAATTTGTGGATCTATTCTCCCATTGACTGTGCAACACCAAAAACAAACATTAGAGGAAATTTCAACTCAAAATGGCCCTTTTAACAATAATTCAAATTCCATGTCATCATGTGTTAGCCAATGAAATTGCTTTAAATTTGAAATACCATATAGGTCTTAAACAAATTTTTAATATAAATTTGGGGATAGGTATCATTCAAAAAGCTACTTTTTTTGTTCGTATTTTCGACATATCTCCCTGTGTTTTTACTCAAATTTCAATCGAAAGATCTCCCTGGATGTGAAATTAAATTCCGCATCCAATGAGTATGCACTCGTCATACTTTTTACAAACCCCACTACCACAAAAACAAGAAATACCTGAAAAATCGTGGTGATGACATCCTCACCACATTTTTTCAGGTATTTCTTGTTTTTGGGTAGCGAGGTCCATCAAAAGTATGACGATGGGTACTTGTTGGATGCGGAATTTAATTTCGCATCCAGGGAGTTCTCTCAATCAAAATTTGAGTAAAATCGCAGGGCGATATGTCGAAAATATGAACAAAAAGTATTTTTTTTTGTTTTTTTCCTCCAAAATTAATAAACATTATTTTATTATTTTTCTTAGGAGGCCCATTTTGAGTTGAAATTTCCTCTAATGATTTCCCAACTGTATGAAGGAGGAAAAAAACAAAAAATCATCCAGGAGAGATCCCAGCCATTGAGCATTAACAAAGCAACTTCCCAGCCATGGGGAAAACAAAGGAAACTGCTGCAACATGAGGAAAAACGCCCCAGATCTCCAGAAAATGCATGAGGAAGAGAGGACGTGAATGCATGATGGAATGGGCAGAAGTATTTGGGTTTTTACTTCCCTAGGAAGTCAAAACACGTTTTCCAAAATTTGATGGCTTCTCCAATCCGAATTTGGACTTCCATACTCTATCCATCCCCAAGCATTAACTAACTCAACCACTTATGGCAGAAATAAATGATTAGCACAAGAAGACAAAATGGGTGGTTGACATCTTGATGGGTTTTCCCTTTGACATTTGTCTTTTTCCCATTGGCTCAAGGGTTTGAATACCCCCCCCTATTCCTTAGGAAATCATGCTCCCATCTCTTTAATGTTGCATTGACATAGCTGGTTGCAGGTACTTTAATTAAATTGCATATGTACATGATGTCCAAATTAAAATGTGCTGGTCTAGCACAAAATACCATCGGAATTGATTTTAATTGCTGAAAAGTAAAATGCTAAATCCATGGAGGGGCCTTTTCCTTGAGCTCCACACCATGCTTTAATAATGCTATTTACATCATATATAATTTAATGCAATTGGGGGTCGAAACCGAGGTGTTACAGTAAACAAAAAGTGGTTGATTTTGATGTTGGTACATGTTGGAGACCCTCAGAGATTGAAGAAGATCCTGCACATCAAGAGGTGATGAAATCATTATTAGAAGTTGAGGTATTGAAGAAATCTTTGCAATAATTTAAAGAGAAAAATATATATCTAAATGATTCAAGTGAGAAATTAATGATAGCTAACAGAAGGTTAAGGGAAGATTTGAAAGATATTGATGCCAACTATCAAGAGCTCGTAACAATATCTAAAGAAGTACTATGGAGAAAAAGAGTTGCACAACAATAGAATGAGGAACTCATGGGTAAAAAAAAAGAACTTCAATACCAAATTCGATCCATGGAACTAGAAAATTCTTGGTTATAGAAAAGGTCACAAGCATTAGATGATTTGACAATACTAGCTAAAACAACTAGGAAGCTGTAACTAATCGTGGACAGATCCAACTCAAAGTTTGTGCACACTTAAGATCCAGGCCTTACCCTCCAGATATCTTTGATGACAGATTTGTTATGTCATTATTATTGGACAACTGTTAGCATTAGGTGTCAAGTTTATGTTATGAGTCATTCAATCTACATCAGATACGAGTTATCCTTTCTATTTTTTATCATTTAGATCCATAAAAGTTGGATCTCAAACTATTTTAGTTTTAAATTTTTTGTATATATATATAATGGTGAAGAATAGGAGGTATTAGGAATGATTTTGGAGTTTAGATTGCTATTATCCACCAGACATGTATGTCATTTTTAGTTCATATAAATATTGTTATGGAATGATTATATTTGAGATGAGCCTATGTTTGTTTTTTATCATGATAAATATCTATGTTTAGTTTAAACCACTTAATTCATAATTTTTTTCTCTGATAAAGGTCATCTATCCTGAAATTCTTATGAATGAGTTGAAATGATTATCATATACTTGAATATGAACTCTCTCACTCTTTATATAACTTCATACTCACAATATTTTTTTATCTGATCATTATTCAGTTACATCTACTATTTAGTCATTTAAGTTATCTTTTCCTGATCTCCATTTCACTTATATATATATATATATATATATATATATATATATATATATACGATATTTGTAAGCTATAAAACCTAGTCATCCATTAGGAAACCTTAAGATTATATAGACTTTGAACCTTAGTGGTCTAGGTGCATACTCTAGTGATAACACTCCTAATACTGCCTTGATCTCTGCTATTACCTTAAAGTCATTGCTATTGCATTTTGTAATGCTCGTTCTGCCTGGAACTTGTCTTTTTATTATGTTTTGAGCCTTCCCTTGTTTAATTAAAATGTTGCAAATTGTCTTTCTCTCTTTTACTGTCTTGGTTAAAATGTTCCTCTTACCTCTTGGTTGTTGCACCTATTTCTATACCTGTGTAAAACTACCTTTGATCTTTTCCTCTCTCTCTCTCTCTCTCTCTCTCTCTCAAGTATGTACTGGCCCTCGTTTAAGGGTCGCTTTTGCTTCATTTGTTAATTTGCCTAAGAGACATAGACTGTGGTGAAAACTTACTTTTTGAATATAAGGAAGGTCCCAATTCACCAAGTAATTTATCAGGTTTGTATTTGAAAGTCACAAAGTTGAAAGAGATGAAAATTATCTTTTACTTTGTCAAATCTACACTTTTCTACTATACTTTTCTGGTTCCAGTATTATTCTTGTAAAACAATTTTTTTTATTTATCTACTTAAAATCCTTTTTAAACATATCACCTTAGAATAAAAAACAAAACCAATATCTAATTGTCAAAAAACTTGAACTTTTGATTGCTTTAAAACAAGTCTAGATGTTCTCAATCATGCTTCAAAGAGATGTTTGTTTGGTCTTATGGGCATTTCCCAAAAGTAGAAAGTTCATCATAGATTCACTGTTAGACTTATGGGCATTTCCCAAAAGTAGAAAGTTCATCATAGATTCAGTGTTAGACATTTAAGTTTATGTCCAAGGGGTGGAATGAAATGATGCTCTTGGAGACTTGTTACAAGTTGGAAGTCAAACTCTATTAAGTCTGACACGTGAACCATGGTAAGGAACTTATTTAAATTTTCTAATCTCGTTAAACTATTCATGTTTTTGTTGTGCCATCATTTAATAGACCTTGCATTTTGCAGACACAAGAACAATTAGAATTTCCATAAACTGCCTCACTCAATATTCAAACATGCAAGCCTTGATTCCTTTCAATTTATATAGGAACGATTCTTTACACTGTCACTCATTACTCCTTGTTCTTTTATTCTCTGTACAAATCTTACATATAATTTTTACCATATTATGTTTTATTTATGTTCTCTACATATTTTCACAATTGAACAAATATATTCACTTCTATTTTTACTTGGATAAGCAACTAATTAAATATGTTATATTGCAGTATCAAAGATGACTATATCTTAAACCTATAGCTTGTCCCCTTCAAAGTATTAACTTCATTCAATGAAGAGGCTATTAGCCAAAGACAAGAAGGTCATTCCACAGTCTATATGATGGTGGAACTTGAACTATATGGTAGGATTTCATCTATATCATTTATTAAATCCTTGCGGTTCTCTTAGTTTTTATTCTATGGTTGGGGTTTCATAGACATTTTGAACAGTAATTATTAGCTAATGGAACCCGGGTTCAAGGTTTATGATGTGCAATTTTGTGATGAGGGGCATTGTGGTGTTTGTAGATTACACATATTTAATAGGCAGTATCATGAGTATCATGATTCAGTGCTTGCAAAAGCTTCCTGCCAATTCATTGTTTGTTATGTTGCATAAAGTCTTTGTTGTTTCTCCATGTATTACATTAAATTGTGTTGTTTGCTTTAGTGAATTCACCGTTTCTCACTTCTTATGTTAGACTGATGCCCGTTTTGGAGAATGATCTTGCTTCCTCAAATCCCAACACGCAGTTTGTGTATTATTACATGTGCTGATGAAAAAACTATAAACATTTAACAAATGAAACTCTATATTTTGACAACATTGCAGAGCTTCAACATTTCAAGTTGATATAGCTGATTGTGAAACATATATTGGATGCTTTTACTAGTTCAAGGTTGTATACTTTTAAAGGTCATGAAGCACATGCCTATTATGTATGCCCCTATTACAAAGAAAACATTCAGGTATGATTTTTTTTTGTGATTCTAATTTTTGTTATTCAACTAGAAGAATTATTGCTTCTCAAGAAGACACTTATTCCTTGGTTATAATGATTCCTCATTCTAAATTTTTGTTTTAATATTTTCATGTATCATTTTATTTTCTCAACAACTATTGATGAAAAGATAAAGGCTTATTTATATTATTTGATGGGTTCAAGGGTTGCTTACGATGTTCATAGTAATTGGTGCACTACAATGGCTTATACTGTTGATGGGACAAGGTTCATTCACTCGGTTGTTTCAATTGTTGGTTTGCACCATGCATTGCCTCTTCTTAGTAATTTCCAAACGTTTTCAGCTGAAGGTAATGTTTTTTTATTTTTTGCATTACTTCTGTCAATATATTTTTGCATTGCATTGCAAAAAAAATAACATTGACATCAATGAACATTTGCATATTTTTTATGCATTCTCAGTTTCAACTTGCATTTGAAATGTATTTTGTCAAAATTGTTTTATTTGATTATCATGTGTTTTTTTTGCAGTTTCTCCAATAGACAATGCATAACTATATACATGTCAAATGCAACATTTTTCACAACATAATATTAAAAGAAAACTTGGGAATTTGTAAAAGGGAAAGGGTTGTTTCCCTTTCACAAGATAATGATAGAACAAATGCTAGCCTAAAATTCTTGAAAAATCAATTGTAATAATTGTCTTATGAAAAGAAATAACACATGTCCTCTGTATGCTATAATATCTCGTTTTTGCTATATAATTTTGTTATATATTGTCATTTTTAGCATTCTCTATTTTTTTGGTAACTGTGTTTCCCTATTTTGCAATGCACTGTTGTTTGCATGATTTCTTTTATAATATTAATATATAAAAAAAAATCTTATTAGCTTAAACTTACTTTTCACTTTCCATATGTTTATCCTCTCGGCGTTCCTTTGCACATCCTGGTACAAATGCTAGTTTTAACAACTTATCTATTTCATAAAATTATTCATAGCATATACAACATTAAAACATTAAAAAAAATCCAATTAATATTTAGATAAACTTTAAACTTCAACTAGATCTCGTTTGAAGTAAATGGGAGCCATAAACTTTTAAGTTCCTTGGTTTCACCTTTTTGATGAATAAAGAATAAACTTAAACTACATTTGGTATGCATTTCAAAATTCGGGATCACCAAGCTAGTATTGATGCAAGGCTCGATGCATAAATGATATTAGAGTTTATGGATATTATTAAGGTAAATACCACATCCTCAGTGATAGAATTCAGAAATTTATGTTAATTATGACGATGACGAAGGAATTCAGAAGAATCCAAAGACCAAATATGGAGGAAATAATTGATCAAAGGAGTCCAAAATCTAGCAGTTTACAGTCCGACCATTACAAATCATTTAGACGTTTCAAAAACATAAAATACATTCCACAGGGAGCAATGTGTTTTCTTACATTGAAACCTATATTATTAAAATATCACACCAATAAATTTATCATCACTTGTATTCATGTCAATCAAAGATACTACAGAACTTCACGTATAGAAATTCATAATAATTGAAATAACCAGTAATATTACTTTAATTGAATTCAAACTGTCTGTGAACATAAAAAAAATGGGTTGCAGTATCTTCAATATAGTGAAAAGATAATATGCAGAAAAAGTAGAACAAATTCTAATTCATCCATTGCTTCCCTTGTGCTTGTGTCATTGAGATCATTTAAATTTCCCTTGTTAATCCTATCTCTAACACGCTGTTCTTGCACTTGTTGATTTGAACCCTAAGGCCTGAGTATTATAAGAACTGCCATCACAGTCCTTCATTTTCCTGTATATAGCTAAATTGATACATTTTCCTATTGAAAGTATATAGAATGCATTATGTTTAGATTATTATAAAGTCTGGCTATTTATGCTTTTTTGCATTTGCATAAGCCCTATAAAGAATGGTTTAGGGTGGCTCTTAACTGATACATTGTGGAAAGTTGGGTGAAGTTGGAAATGATTTGTACATTTTTCATAAGTGGTTTAATGGGTCACATTGTCCAAATAAATTTACCCCTTAGCTAGTGGTGTATGGTTTTGTGTGCCATTCGCATAAGTATTATAAGAACTTCCACCACAGTCCTCCATTTTCCTGTATATAGCTAAATTGATACATTTTCCTATTGAAAGTATAGAGGATGCATTATTTTTAGATTATTATAAAGACAAGATATTTATGCTTTTTTGCATTTGCATAGCCCTATAATGGTCTAGGTTATAAAGAATGGCTTAGGGTGGCTCTTAACCGATACATTGTGGAAAGCTCGATGAAGTTGGAAATGAATTGTAGATTTGTCATAAGTGGTTTAATGGGTCACATTGTCCAAATGAATTTACCCCTTAGCTAGTGGTATATGGTTTTGTGTACCATTGGCATGGAAAGTCCCTATGGAAAGGGATTTATGACTGCATCACCCATGGGCTGGCCATTGATGTTATACATATTTTATATTTGGAGTTTGTACATACACTTTCTGTGGATTTATGCATTTATTTATTCCGTGTTGATAAATGGATTTATGCACAACTAGTATTAGCTTTATTCACATTCAATATTATTTATGTTGAGTGAAGCATCAGGGGATCACATGAGTTATGGAAAATCCAATTAGGGATAAGAGGCAAGCTAGTATTACGACCTTTTTCTACAAAATTATGACCTTGACAAAAAATGGTCATCAAACCATGAACAACTCAATCGAACATAAATGCATCAAATATTCAATTA
>LPNX010379394.1:946916-1062374 GCA_001517045.1 Pseudotsuga menziesii
AGATACATAATAATAAAGTCCTAAGATGAACTACATAAATAATGAGACTCTACAAGGCCTCTGAAGTCCAACGATCATAAATTTGTAGTCTAATGAGTATATAACCTGGGTCAAACCAGTTTTGAAGTGTTTAATTTAGAGACTAGCTCATTATACCAACTCGATCAAGTACAAGAATCTAAAGTTTTCTTTCTGTTACAACATGGCTTCAACAATTGTTGAGATTTGATGTTTAAAATTAGTTGGAACCATCAAGTATCCTATAGGTTTCAATCAATTGGCATCACTGGGAAACATTTTTCCCTTCTAGGTTTCAATCTTTGAATCCTGCAATTGCCAACTCAAGAGGTGCAAGAGGTGTAGAGTCATTTTTTGCATCCAATGGGTCCAATGGATCTGTGTCCATCACCAAACATAAAAAAAATGGCAGCCCATTTCAACTTTTAATGTTTAAAATTTAAGTTAATGGGTAAACTATAACAAAAGGTAAATGCCGATATTAAAAGTGTAATACAATTCCAAAGAAAAGGTTGAATGGATGACATGACTAAGTTCAATGTGGTCAACTAGATGAGAAACAATGTTTATAAGATTCGGTTTATAGTTTTAGGGTGGGTGATTTTTTGTTTTTGTTATTTTCTTAGGTTGACTCAATGTGCAGATAAACGACATAATCAACATGGAAAGACCAGGTGACTTAGACATTGCGTTGGTCCATTTCCTAGGTTTGGGATGAAATGACCAGTTCAGATCAAGTCAATGGATCGCCTTACCGCTTGTTAAACTAGCCATTGGCCCAAACCAAATTTTCCCAAAACTAGCTCAAACCAAGTGGTTCAGTATAGATCGACTGGTTATGATAGCACTGCAATAAAGTGTGGAGCACAAGTATACCATTGCTAATGGAATGTTAAAGGGCTTAAGTGGCACTGCTTAGAGGAAGGATGACACTTGCAAAGGTTTTCGGATAGTCATAAATCCTTTTCCTTGTAATGTGGTATTTATGAGTTGCAATGCAAAATACAAGGACCATACATCCATTGGGCCTAGACAAGTCTACATACCATGCACACTTTTCCATAATAGTTTCCTTTCTTAAGGGGTGTTTCCTCCAAGTCAAAAAAGGCCAATCCATTAACACATTCTTCAGATGCAATTCTCGTCTCATTTTTATTTTTGCTTATATATCCAATGGATCTTCATATGGTTGAAATTAATTGAAAATCAAGTATTTAAAGACTTTGTTAAAATACATAGTGTTTATAGTCCTAAAATGCATATAGTAGTAAGTAAACAAATCAAAATTCTTGAAAGAAAGCACTGTATATTGTAATGAAATGGATAGTGAATGTCAGGTCGTAGGATTCAAAAAATTTGATGCTGACCATGGTATTTTTTTCTTCATCAATGAGAGTAACTATTGAGTGTCAATGTTTGAGCAAAAATGAAAGATTCTTGAACTTTAAAACTTTAATACACAATTACAATGCAGGTAGATATCATAAACAATTCATACTGGCAATCATTCAATCCATAAGACACATGATGTACCCTAGGAAAACCCTCCAAATATGGAGGATGAAAAACCGAACAATGCTTTGAGTATGATAGATAATAAACAAAGAATGATTACAACACAATAGCGGATTGCTTGATAAGAGAGCACAAGAGAATAGAGCTCATACAGAACACTGTACTTGTATTTCCAAGTGTGTAACACTTTAATAACAAGACACATTTAGTCATACAAAGAAGGTAGCAAATATTTGCATGTGTTTGTGCACCGACAACACTGTTAACAGTGTGAACATTGTTTCACCTTCAACCTTGCATCTTTACTGACTTTGTGCGAAGTTGTCAACACATAATTTTCTCCCATACTGAAGATATGTGCGCTCTTTTAATTCACTGGTGTTAGTTTCCTCTAACTAAGTTGTTAGCTAATTGAACTGAATTGAACTAAATGGAACTGAATGTAACTGAACTGAACGGAACAAACTGAATGCAAATCTACTGAACTGAAAAAAATTGAATGTAAGTGAACATAACTGAACAAAATTGATTGTAACCGAAAAAAATTGAATGTAACTAGTGCTTCACAATCAATGTCATCTTCAACAACCACTTTGCATAAATTAAGGAGTTGATTCCTTAATTAACTGAAACTTGTTTATCACAACTAAGACTCAATTGATGTCTTATTAATTCGAGTTCAATTGGAGGCATACATGGGTAATTCAGATTCTCTCTCTATCTCTGTGCTCATGATAATCTTATTTATCATTAATTAATTCTGCATGGTCCATATGTGTTTACTTAATTAATAATCTATATCATATCATACTCATAAGAATTGTTTCGAACCTATGATCATATGTATTACCCCAGTTCATATAGTCATATGCTAAAGTACTAAATCACTCTAGGGGTAGCTAATCCTTAAATGAGACTTGTAGCACTTGTTGACCATGACAAGCCATACATCACATAGTATATCCTCAAGACTTAATACAACATAAGTCATGTGGTCTTGATACAACACAAGACACTGAAATTAATACAACATAATTTATGGAATTGATACAACACAAGTCTCTAACCTTAATACACCATAAGGTCATGATCTTAATACAACATAAGATCCCATTACAAGCATCTCTCCCAAATAGGACTTGATACAGCACAAGGTCCAAGATCAATACAACATAAGATATTTAACTTAATACAACATAAGTTCCATGGAGAAAATTTGAACATAATACAACATAGATTCTAGACTTGATAAAACACAAGTCTCATGGGAATGAATCTCAAAGTTGTACTTTCAACACTCCCTCTTAGCGAGGGAGACATTCTTTGCCATACCAATCTTATTTTGGAAGGGTCTAAACTTTGTCATAGATAGAGGCTTTGTCATCACATTTGCAATCTTCTCCTCAATATTTATATACTGAAGTTTTACCATACCTTTCTAGACCATGTATCGAATGAAGTGATACTTCATCTTTATGTCTTTCGACTTGTCATGAAACACATGATCCTCAGAAATATTTATACAACTCTGGTTGTCACACTTGATCATTGTAGGCTCTATATTTTCATCGAACAATCCTCCAAGTATATTTCTCAACCACACTGTTTCTCTGCAAGTAGTACTAGCAGGAATGTACTCATCCTCTGCTGTACTCTGGGAAACTGAACCCTACTTTTTGCTAAACCATGAAATCATAACATGACCCATGATGAAACAATATCTGGAAATGCTCTTTTGATCAACAATGCTTCCACCCCAATCAGAATTAGTATATCCAAGCAATAACACTCCTCCATTGGATGCATACCTAAGTTCACAAGCAACTGTACCATGGAGGTACCTCAAGATGTGCTTACCTGTAACTATAACACCCCGGTTTTGACCCTATTTGAATTAAAGATGTATATGATGTATATATTGTAACTAATCATGTTGAGAATCTAAAGGAAAAATCCCCACCATCGATTTAGCGTTTTATGTTTCGGCGATTAAAATCGATGCCGATGGTATTTCATGCTATCCCGACACATTATAATTTGGACATCATGTACATATGCAATTTAATTAAAATACCCATAACCAGCTATGTCAATGCAAAATAAAGAGATGGGGGCATGATTTTCTAAGGATAAGGGGGGGGGGGGATATTCAAACCTTGAACCAATGGAGAAATGCCAAATGTCAAAGGGAGAACCCATAAAACTATCAACTACCCATTTCTTGTCTTTTCCCCTCATCATTTATTTCTGCCAGAAATTGGTTGAGGTAGTTATTGCATGAGAATGGGAGGAGTATGGGCAAAATTCGAATTGGGTAGAGCACCCATTTTGGAAAAACGTGTTTTGACTTCCTGGGTGAGTAAAAACCCAAAAACGTATGCCCATTCTACCATGCATCCACATTTTTCTCTTCCTCACATTTTTGGAGCTCTTGTGCATTCTCCATTCACGTTTTTGTAGTGTTCTTCATTTTCCCCATCACTGGGAAGTTGTTTTTGAAAAGCTCAGTGGCTGGGATCCTTGCTTCACGGTTTTTGTTGTTGTTTTCCTCATTACTCGGCTGTGAAAAACTGTTTTTGGGTTGCACAACGAATTGGAGAAGAGACCCACGATTCTTGGGTGTTGGTTGAGTCCCTTTTTTCCCATGTGAAGCCCATAGAAGTTTATGAAAATCGAATTGCTGTTAGAGGGTTGTTTTTCCCCGTTCACCATTATCATTTTTGGATGCAAAACGTTTTTTCCTCAAACCCAGAATTTGCATCTTGCTGTTAGTGCATCCTTTGGTTTGGTCTGAATTGATTTGGAGTGGAATTGATGAAGAATTAGCTTGATAAACCTAGTGTGGAAAGGAACCTCATAGTCAGATCAAGAGGAGCTAGATTTTCTTCTTTGCACACCCTGAATAACACTGGAATGGAAGGCATAGCCCGAGGGACTGTGTATAAGAGAAGGGGATGATTCCTTGTGTTGGGTGTGTAGGTGTTGGGAAATCCAAGCTAGATCTTATGTAGGTGTCCATAGCTCTGTGGTTGAGCTCACTAGCTTAGCAATTCAACCATTCCACCTCTTTAGCAGCCTGATAAACCCAAATGTAGTTTTGGCTTGGATGGATTTTGACATGTCTTTGGCTATGCGTGAGCCTACTAGTGTTCCCTTATTCCTTGTGGGAATCATGCCCATCTCAGGGGTGGCAGTTCTGCTGAGAGATTGATGAGCACACTGTCCTATGGTTGGGTGGAACGTTGCAGCGGCATAGCTGGTTGTGGAACAAGCTTCTTCCAAGACAAGTATCTCTTGTGTTAATCTCTGCATTTGTATTTTATTAATGAAATATGATGAACATGATTGATGTGTTGAATGAAATGTGTTTGCTTCCGCTGTAGATTGCATTAGGCATCTGTAAATGTTTTATGTTCAATGCATTTTTATCTTGTGTATGTTCATGGGGCTAGTTTCCCCGTTTAAATGACAGCAACAACTCCTAGCCGCATCCCCATCGGAGATGAGGGGACGTTACAGTAACCCAGTGTGTGTGTCTAGGATTGGTCATGAACTGACTCAAAATGTTAACTGCATAGAAAATGTTTGTCTTCGAGTGCATCTGGTACATCAATGAGCCGATCAACCATCTATATAATGTGGGGTCCACTAGATCTGATCCAGTCTCATGAAGTTTCCTCAAATTGGAATCCATCGGAGTGTTTATGGATTTGCAATCCACCATGTCAAATCTACGCAAGATTTCCACTACATACTTACCTTGAGATAGAAATATCTCGTCATTCCTCTACCAAATAGCAAGGCCTAGAAACTAGTGCATAAGACCTAGGTATTTCCTCTTAAACTTTGAGGTAAGCTCCCTCTTACACTCGACAATCAGTCTTTCCTCTCCAGTGATGAAAATATCATCAACATATAGAACCGGTATCAGAGGTTGGTTCTCCACTACATTGAAGTACAAGTTGGAATTTGCATCACTCTTCAAGAAATTCAGTTTCTGAAGGTAACTGTCTATTTTGGCATACCAAGCTCAAGGATCTTGCTTTAACCCATATAGGTTGTTGGCAACCTAACAAATCCCCTTGATTTTTGTGAAAATAAAGGGACCCCCATTAGAACTTTGTAAATATTTCTCTTTTAGTTTTCTTTCATCTGATCTGCCTTACTTTGGTAGGTGGTCCCTTGGCTTTCTTTCTTTGATCCCTCGCTTTCAGCGGTGCTTGTTCTTTGGCTTGGCTTTCATTGTATAAGGATTAGGTGATTTGGATATCTTTGTCGTTGACGTCTTTTGGCCCTCTAGTTGATGAACAAAACCTACTTAGTCTTACTTGAGCTAATCATATCCTTCGGTTCGGCTTGGTTGGATTTATATGATGCTTCGATAGTTTTAACAAAATTTGGTTTGTTGGTACATTTGCGAATTCACGACCGTTTTGGTAGATCATAATTAATTAAATACAAGTTCAATTTTAATAATTATGATTTACGTCTTGAAAGAGTTTATATCAAATAACGGGATCAAGCTTTCAGTCTTGGGTTTGGTTCATTTATCAAAATTCATGAGCCTTAAATCTTTAGTAAAAGTTTTTCCATTTTAAAACAATTTCTTAATTTTCAGCAAATTTGAATAATTTAATCAAGGTCATCCATGCCCAATCTAATTGTGTCTTAGAAGAACTCACACCCAAGTTTGTTAGCAAGGAGACGATTTTTCATTAGAAAGATTACATTACAAACCTTTAATTTTCAATCATATAATAATAATAAAAATTATTATCATGCCATGCATGATTTTAAATTAATGTAATCCAATCTAATCTTGTGTTATTTTTGCATTAACAAACAAGTACATTTTAATATTTCCATATTTTGAACTTTACAATAATGATAACACTAGTGAATTATTTTTAAAATTCATTTATAAAAATATTTCTTATTATAAAATTATATTGGGATTAATTACCTAGAAGACACTCTACATCTAAAAGAATTACTCTTATTTTTGTTTATTTTTGTTACTTATCTAAGTGTTTTTGAAAAACATAGCTTTAGTTCATACAAATATTATTATAAAGAAAATAACTTTTTATTTGATAGCAATAATTATTAATATTTAAAAATAAAATAAAATAAAATAAAAAACATTTAAAAAAAATATGAATTATAAAGACTAAGACAACAACCTTTATGCTTTCTTTTACATGGAAATGAAAAGGTCAAAAGTTTAAAAAGAAAAGTTTATGAGGCCAGGTATTAAAATTTTCTAGATATGTGTAAGTTTTCTTTAAATGAAGGTGTTTTCTTCAAAGTTGGTATAAGTGAATTTAAAGGTATTTACTCCCATATTTTACCTTTTTCTTCATTTGATTGAGTAAGTTAAACTTGTCTTAATATAACTCGAATGATTGTTTTTAACATGTTATGAGTTTGCTAACAGAGATTATTGAATGCATTTGTCCATTGATACATAAAACAAAGCCTAACAACCATGCCATTGCACGTAATGCTGCCATGATTTGCAAACAAAGATACCAGACCATTACTTTATTGTTAATCTTTGATAATCTGCCAAATTACAGGGATTGCACATGAAGTTGTGCAGATTTACTAAAAGAAGATACGTAGAAAAGAAACCACAAGACCCTTGTTGATGCCACATGAAGAATAAAAGGCCGTTGCAGAATCTTTAATTTCACTTGACAAAACTTAGGCAGAGTTTGTTAGTATGCTTACCTTGAACTTTCCATGTAGACAGTTATACCAGATCACACTAAGTAGGGAAAGACGTTTTTGGGTGGAGGAGGCCATTACTGGAAGAAATTATTTTCCAAAAGTTATACTTCTCTTTTTCTTGTAAAGATCAATAGGTGCAAGACTAAGGATGGGATGGGGATTTGTTGCTGGTTGTTGTATGACACTCAGAATTCTGTTGAAGATTTTAGGTGATTACAATTTCTGGGGTAATACAAGTACTTTTTTTTGTATTCAGTTTATGAAAACTTTTCTCTGATGTTAATGGTAACTGTGGTCACTATCCTTTATATGTTTATACATATTGATTCATCTATCGATCCCCAATTTATACATATGAGGTAAACAATTTGATGTTTGAATAAAGTAATAATTGTTTTTTTATTATTTTTCTCCCAAATCTTATTGAATTTTATAACATGTTTTAATTGTGATTTGATCTTAGTGATTAATCTAATTCGAACACGGTTAATATTCAACTTGGATTTATGTAACTGTTTAGCTCATTCAAAATTTTCTCTTCGCCAAGATAGGATAGATCAAGAAGATATGTTTAGTTTTCAAATTCAAATTAAAATTGCATGCTTGAAAGCTACAGGTTAGCAGCTGGTAAATCTGTGTATTTTAGCAACTGTTAAATCTGTGTGTTTTCAACTATTGAAATTTGCATTATAGATTAGTTATATATTTCATATTAATTATATTACATCATTATGATTCATGTTTCATAACTTATATTATTTTGTGAGACTTTCTAGTTGAGAACAAACCCATATAGGCAGCGAGGCCTTTGTTCCCGTGAGAGTTAGCTATTTCAAACACACAGGGGCCGTGTTAAGTGCCTTGTGTGGGATTTCTCTCTCTGTTGGCCTCAGGATAGAAAATCCGGCCAAAAATAGGGATTTCTCTAACTTGCATACATAGGATTCATTCTCATGTATAACAAAACCCTCAGGATGCTCAATGTAAACTTCTTCCTCAACCTCACAATTAAGGAAGGCAATCTTCACATCCATCTGCTGAAGATTCCAGCCTAATACTGATGCAAGTGAAATAATAGATTTGATGGCGGTATACCTGGCCATTGGAGCAAAATTCTCCTCATAATCAATGCCCTCTTTCTGAGAGAATCCTTGGGCAAAAAATCTGTCTTTGAACCTGTCTCCACTACCATTTGCAACATGCTTTATCTTGTAAAGCCATATGGAAGTAACAACCGACTTCCTCTCAGGTCTGGGAACAATATTCCAAACACATTCTTCATAATAGAATGATACTCCTTTGTCATAACATCTTTCCACATTTGCCGCTCTGCAACCTTTTCATATGATGAAGACTCTGAGTCACTGATGCTTCTCATCAATGCAACATATCCTGAATATCTATCAGGTTGATTGTGCTCTTTGGAAGTTCCCACTAGTGCTTCATGCTTCTCAGCGTCTCTTAATACATATCGACACCATGCTGATGTCCTCTTTGCAAGGGGTTCATCAACTAGTTCAACTGGTTCATCAATGACATGTAACTCTGTGTGTTCTTCTCGATTATCCCTATGAACATTAGAAGGGGAATAATCATCATCACGATTATCTGAAGTATGAATATCAGTCTCCTCTATCTCTGGATCATATTCATGCTCTTTTGATTGCTTGAATGTTTCCTCCTCATAGAAAGTCACATCCTGACTTACCTCAACATGTATCTCACTAGGTATATAAATTCTGAATGCCTTGGAAGTCTCACTATAGGCAACAAAAGTTCCCTTCTTTCAAGAAGGTTCCATCTTGGTTCTCTTTTATTTTGGAATGTGAATATATACATGACATCCAAA
Source organism: Pseudotsuga menziesii (assembly GCA_001517045.1). Classification (NCBI taxonomy): domain Eukaryota; kingdom Viridiplantae; phylum Streptophyta; class Pinopsida; order Pinales; family Pinaceae; genus Pseudotsuga; species Pseudotsuga menziesii. The sequence continues at coordinate 956,032 of LPNX010379394.1, forward strand.
AATCTGAAGATGTGATATGTCTGGTTTCTCACTAGTGAACACCTCTTCATGTGTTTTCTCATCAAGGACTACATGCGGACTTCTGTTCTGAATGTACACTACTGTATTGGAGGATTCTTCCCACAAATAAGCAGAAAGATCCTGATCATGTAACATGGCTTTTGCAATGTCACAAAAATTTATGTTCTTTTTGTATGCAACCCCATTCCGTTGTGGGTTGTAAGGAACTGTTAATTGTCTACATATTTCTGCATCACTACAAAACTCATTAAAGGCATTTGATTCAAATTCCCCACCATTATCAGACCTTAGGGCACAAATATTCCTACTTTTCTGATTCTCAACTAAGGATTTAAACTCTTGGAATTCAAATAAGGTTTCACTTTTGTATTTCATGAAGTAAATCCAAGCCTTACGAGAGAAATCATCAATGAATAAAAAATTGTAAAGGTGCCTGTTGAGGGAAGGAGTAGACATGGGTCCACACACATTAGTAAGGATGCCTTTAGATCTAGTATGGCTGTTAGGAAATTTATTTTTCACATTCTTTCCTAAAGCACAACCTCGACAAATAGAATCATGAACAAAATCAAAACTAGGAATACCTTTCACCATTCACTGCAAACTAGGAAGTGATCTAAAGAGGAGGTGTTCAAGTATCCTATGCCAAATCTCACATGGGCTGATAGTATGATGTGTCATGGATGAAATAAAATTTCTTAGGACCTTGTAAAGTCATCCTTATTGAACTCCAAAAACAATAGCATTATCAAGATTCTGGTTCTTCGACCACAAGCATGCTTGATTTTCCATGAAGATTACTTATAAGACTTTATCTTCAAGGACATAAATAGAGAGTAGGTTCTTCTTCAATCCAGGGACATACAAAATGTCCTCCATATTTATTGTGTCTCTCAAAATAATCTTGAAGGATGTGGATCCAACTCCTTGGATTGAGCCTTGTGGAATTGTCTTCCAATTTTACCATGCATGAAAATTGTTTCTCCTTTAGGTTGGAGAGTGCACCCTTGTACCTTGACATTTTCTTGGAAGCACCACTGTCGATCAATTGTGTATCTTCTCTTGTGATGAGAGATCCGGACACAGCCGAGACATGATCATACTCCCTTCTATTCTCTTTATCTTTGGGTGCATCTTTGGAGGTTTCTTCTATGGCAGTGGACGCATGAACTCTTCCTTATTTTCTTTTCCTCGCACAAAAATACCATATGAAGTGTCCTACCTTTTGAAAATAAAAACATAAGAGATTTCATTTGTCAAAACCTTTATGGATCTCTTTTTTTTGCACAAAAATACTTCTTGGGAGCAAATGGTTTTCTCTATTTCTTGGTTCTTGCCATGAGGGAAATATTCTCCTCCGTAGTGCTCACCATCTTGTTCTGGATGCGCCCTTTTTCTTGGATGCCAAAGTATTTTGAAATTGGGCTTCTATTCTCTTCCTTTTACCAGAGTAAGAAAGGTCTCCCATGAGGAGGGGATTCTGTCGATGTTGGTTGTAGAAGATCATCCTCATCCGTCTCCACACCAGTGCTTTCAAGGTGATCCTTCACCTGATATATCTTTGTGAAGAAGGAGGATACGATATCATCTCTTTCCATCTTCATGATACACAACTTGTTCTTCAAATTCCTCTTTTGAGTAGGGGTCTTCTTCTCATAAAGTTTTGTGAGTGTGTTGAAACACTCATTTTCCGTCTTCAATGGCGTGATCATCGACATGAGGTTGTCCTTCATAGAGTCATATATGATCCTCTTTGTATTTGCTTGAACCTTTTTGTAATTGGTTCTTCTTGCATTTGTAGTGGGCTCTTTGATCACGAATGTCACAAAATAATCAAGATCATGCTCTTCAAGGATATTGATCACCCTTGCCTTCCATGTGTTGAAGTTAGATGTTCCTTCGATTCGATCTTCCGGTTGGATAGATATTGATGCCATTAATTCAAGCTCTTGCTCAATGCTTCAATATCTATGTAGGCTTAGAGTGTTTGCAAAAAAATGAGCTCTTACATGCCCTCGCTCTGATACCTTGTCAATGTTTGAGCAATAATGAAATATTATTGAAATTTAAAACTTTAATCCACAATTACATTGCAGATAGATCTCATAAAAAATTCACATAAACAATCATTCTATCCATAAGACACATGATGTACCATGGGAAAGCCCTCCAAATATGGAGGATGAAAAAACCAACAATCCTTTGAGTATGATAGATAATCGGTAGAGAATGATTACAACACAATATAAAATTGCTTGATAAGAGATCACAAGAGAATAGAGATCATACATAAAACTATACTGGTCTTGCCAAGTGCATAACACTTTAATATTAATCCAAATTCAGTCATACAAAGAAGGTAGCAACTGGTTGCATGATTTTGTGCACCAGTAACACTATTAACACTATGAATACTATTTCATCTTCAACCTTGCACCTTTACTAGCTTGGTTCCAAGTTGTCACCACATAATTTTATCCCACACTGAAGATATGCGCCCTCCATTAATTCACTGGTGTTAACTGCCTCTAACTGAGTTTTAAACTGATTGAACTGAACTGATTTGAACGGAACAAAAAGTAACTGAACTGAACTGAACTGAACTGAATGTCATTGAACATAACTGAACATAACTAAATGTAACTAGTGCTTCACCATCATTTCCATCTTCAACAAATACTTTGCATAATTTAAGGATTTGATTCCTTAATTAATTGAAACTTGTGTATTACAACTAAGACTCAACTTATGTTTTATTAATTCAAGTTCACTTGGAGGAATACATGGGTAATTCATTTTTTCTCTCTATCTCTGTGCTCATATTATTTATCATTAATTAATTCTACATGGTCCATATGTGTTGAGTTAATTAATCATCTATATCATATCATATTCATAAGAATTGTTTCGAACCTATGATCATATGTATTACCCTAGGTTATATAGTCATATGCTAAAGCAAATCACTCTAGGGGTGGTGTTTGCAAGGGGATAATATGCGCAAGGTGTGACAAAGAAGACATTGACAAGCGGAATACTCAACTGTGCGGATGAAGATACCGATAAGTGTGGTCAGTTTGGTCGCATTAGTTAGAAGTTTTATTCTAAAGTAGTTAAAGAGTTAGCCCATGTGGACAATTTTGTAACGGCTTAAGCCTATAAATCGAATTAGGAGTAGAGTCATTAAATCAGCACTGGTATGGCATTATCATATGAGATCAAATCTAGTCAAAGGAAATTGATATTTTGCTTGTATGCGATTGATTGATCTGCAGATGAATGTGTTTCTGGTCCGAGGCTATTCGACCAAGGGATGCTTGTCTTTTGTAAGATGGTTTTGAAGCTAATATAAGGAGGATATTGATTATGGAATTATTGTCTTTTTCTACATATCTGTTGAATTAGTTAAACTAGTGTGATCTATGATTTTCTCCATGTATGAATGACGCGAAGTCTTGCTGTGTCTAATTGGTTCATATATGTCGATGTCTTTGGTAAGTTGATCTAAATTATGTTGTTGTGATGTTTGAGTTTACTGTGAATGATGATAAGTATATCTCATGAATGATATGTGTAAAACCCTATATATTTGAGTAAACATTGCAAGAGAGTAAGACATAGTGTGCAAATCCTCTTCCTTCTGTGGAAACGTGGTTCCTACATCCCTCCATCATACATCTCGGGTGAGACTGCATCTGCTTCGCAGGAGTTGCTAGATAGGGTAAAACCTGTCCGAGCCGATGTTTAGGGAGATTGCGTCGATGGGTGTCGACAAAACTGTGGAGTGAACCCCTGTCGACTGAAGTGTGTCAACAAATGGTTCCATTTCCAGGACCATAGTGCGAAGAAGAGGAGGACATATTTTGTCATCCGACGAAACCAGATATCCAGGACCGGTTTGATCATAAGGCTCAAGAGTTTGTAGTGGAGGAAAACCAGAACTTCATATTGTCGACAGAAGAGTGGTTGGTGAGATATATCTACTCTGATATTCACGAAATATTCTTCACTTAGTTTCCAATAATACTGTACAAGTGGTTGGCGCAACTTACTTTCCAAAAGAGGAACTTCCAAGGAGGCGAACCTAATCAGTGGACCCCTAAACTAATCCAACGATTGCGAAGGGTAAACAACAAAGATTCAAGAGATGTCGATGTGTGTATAGACAACATTTTGGAAGGATATATCACTAAGTTTTCTATCGAAACACTTAAATACTACAATGACGCAAAGAGGGAATTATTTAAGGGACTAAGGGGAATATTTCTATTGTCTTTACAATTATGGATTAAGATGCTTATATGTGAAAAATGAATACTGAATATGAACTCTGACAAATAAATCTCTAGTGTGCGCAGGATGCGGGTACCGCAGAGAAGAGGGTTGGATGGAATGATACGGGGTATATGGATGGAATTTATGATGATATTGTGAGGTAATTCAAGGAAGAGCGTGGTATCCTATGAAGTGGGGTGAGGTTCCAATAAGAGAAGAGGCAGAGGAGTGAGGAGAGTCCTCGTGCGATTGGAACAAGAAACTGCGAGAAGAGACCACAAGGGACTAAGCGACCCCACAGTGATGAAGGAAACGGCTAGGATACACATGATCCTGAGGAAGGACCAACCCAAAGCAACAACAAACCTGCACCTCCATGCACTGCACCAAGTTAAGGAGGAAGAAACATAAGATCATTGAAAGAAACTCCTGTGTGTCACCACAATAGTAATAGTAGTGGATCACCAAATGTCGGATTAAGACCCAGAATGGAGGGCGATGACGTAAAACTACCCTTGTTCCAGGTTAATAGGACTGAATATTCTGAGCAATATTGTTTCCTCTACGAAGCAACATGGACTGTAAAACAAGTACAAGACGAATACATAAGGAAAGGAAAACTAGCGACAACCTTTCTAGGTTGAGCATTGGATTTGTACATGAAATTTGTGCAAGTACCAATAGGGAATCCGTAGAATGCCCTAGCGCAGATCAGGACCAAACTAATTGAGGAGTTTAAAAATCCAAAATCCGAGTAGCAATACATTACCGAGTTGAAGGAAATAAAGCAATATCCGAATGAATCTATATGGGATTTTGATTAGCGGTTCAAAACAATGATAGATAAGGTTAGCTTTGGAATGAGTGATGTACAACATAAAGAATGGTTTATTGCAGTTTTAGTGCCACACATCCGTATGCCTTTAATGAAATAGAAGATTGTGTCACAGACCGAGGCTCTGGAGATTGCGATGAAGTTGGAAGCTTCACCAGTTGGAGAAACAAGGGATTGGAATGAACCAGATCCAGTCGTAATTGACGAACCTTGCTATTTAGTTAAAAGATACCAAGAAAGGAAAACAAGTCCACAAATAAGTGTGGTGGAGTCGATGTCACACATAAGGGAATCATAAGGATCAATTCCTGTAATTCCATGAATACTTACAGGCTGAAGCCCCGAATCCACTAAGTCAAGGCGTACTACCATCGTGTTGGATTTTTCAGACTAGTGGACATAGATCCGAGGAATGTGTATACATTGAAAAGGTTGTGTCGAAGCCAACAAATCTGTTTTGTAACTTTTATCGATCGGTTGGCCATGAAGAAAAGGACTGTAGAGCATATGACTTGCTTAAGGAGAGAACCATGGATACATATTTTATGAAAGGAGAAGAACACTGACCAATGGAAAGACTTCAACTGCAACCGCAGTTTGCTCAGCAGAAACCGTAGTACAACCAATAGCAACCGTATTATACTCAGCCACATTTTACCCAACTGCAGTATGCTCAACCATAGCATAATCACCAGCAACAGTTCAACCAACCATAGTATCAAACACAAGGAGGATTCCAAAGAGGATTCCCTGGAGGTCGCAATGGAGGCTTCGGTTGCAAAGGAGCTATGGAAAAGGGTCGCGGACCAGTAACGTGTTATAATTGTGTATTTTTGTGACACTACCAGAGAGACTTCCCGAATATGAAATATCAATGTACTTATTGAAGCATCGTAGATCACACTATCAAATAATTCCTGCAGTTGGTTGCGAAGTGGAAATCCAAGAACCAGTCGCAACCACAACTGAATCAGAATCAAAATTAGGGATCAACCATAGGAAAAATATCAGTGGAACCCATAACTCAGCTAGTAGATGTCGTAGTGATAACTCGATGAGGAGCAATGATAGGAGCTAATGTAACACTGCCAAATATTCAACTAACGACTCGAAAAAATGTGTAATTTGACGTTAACGCTAAGAAATAAACCTTCTTTGACACAAGAGATCACATACTGAACAGAAGCACTAGTAAGTTTCCTATCTATGAAATTCCACCAACTTTTGATTCAACAACTATGTTAGGATCGTCATGAAAGGTTAGTACATTGCAAAATTTTCTAGAAAGTTGTCTATAGCTAGAAAAAGATCCCGATGCGTTAGCAGAAATAGCGAGTTTGTTGTACCGACATGAGAAAGGGTGACAAGACCATGCCGTGAATTCTTTGCATAAGAAGAAAATGGGAAGGGAAATGAGGATGAATGTCTAGATCAACGACTATAATGTGGATTCAGTCATCTTGTATCTAGGATCAGATGTAAATATCTTGAGGAATCAAAGATGGGAAAGGATGGGGAAACCATAGTTGGGTTATTACCATGTACAACTGCGACTAGCAAATCTAGCCAGGGTGTCTCCAATTGGTAGAGTACCACACATACTTGTTAAAGTGGAGTGTATAAAGACGTACACAGACTTCGACGTTATTGATATAGTCGATGAAAGTAAGTCATATACCATACTGTTGGGTATTGGATGGGAAAAAAACAATATTGCGGTTATCAACTTCAAGAAAAGAGTGATTCCTTTTGAGAATCACGACATGTGGATCATTGAACCATTAGATCCCAGTGAAGGTCGAAGATATGTCTAACCAGTGAAAGAGGAAGTTGTGGGAGGATGGGATAATTCCTATAATATTTTTGAAGAATACATCAATCCTAATGTAGACGAAGATCTAGGCTAGTGAAGTACTAGCTCTGCATCATTGGACTCTTACGATGCACTAGAGAACTGGTAGAACTGGTTACATGAAGTATCGTTCAGAAAATGTGGACGAGTCACTCAATCACTGTGTTGGGTCATAATAGAAGTCATCGAACTACCGATGTATGAAGGAATTCCTAACTTGGTTGGTTTTATTGACTAATTCAAGGATAAAGTGCCAGAGCCTCATCGACTGTTGGTGCTGGAAGAAGCACTAAAGGCTACTCCGACAAGATGGCAGGATACACATAAGACCTTGATAGGAGACTGGCAGATATGCCGCATACTAATAGAAGTTCTATTTGGGGAAGCAAATAACTACCAAGGAAATAAATATGATGGAAGGAACGATCCCAACAATCATCTGGTCGCATGCCAAATTGCATTGGTATTGAAGCCGAAGGACGAATGGGTACATGCATTTGTCCATATATTGGATGAAATACCAATGATATGGTATGTTTCGGTAGAGGTGAGAAGGGAAATTACAACGTGAGAAGAATTGATTGTCAACTTTAGTCATACTTTTAGCTTTGCGAATGATGATCTGATCATAAATAACGCACTTCAACACATCCACAATATCATATTGGAAATAGTTCTAGTGGCATTACCAATGGGATCGCAGGAGACACCAGTAATGCAGTTAATGTCGGAGTGCTACAATGTGACAAGAGAGCCTGACAATGAGGGTTCTCCAAGACCTAGAAACATCTCAGAATTAGAGGGAAGTTAGGATATTGCAGCACCAAAAATACCATCCACCAAACTCAAACAACCACTCGAGATAAGGAACGTCAATATTGGGACGACAGAGGGCCTGGAGTTCGCTAATGTTGGGGATTACTAGGATGAGGAAACTATGGCAAATATCACTGACTTGTTGCATGAATTCCAGGATTTATTTCCTACAAAGTTTGTTGAGATTAAAGGGATTTCATGTGACTTGGGTGAAATGAAAATCCCTCTACATCCAGATGCGAAACCAGTGAAGAAATGACCCTATAAATTGAACCCATGATACAAGGAGCACGTCGAAGTTGAACTAGAATGGATGATGGATGCTGGCATTATCGAACCCGTTGAAGAGTCAGAGTGGATCAGTCTGATGGTCATACAAGACAAAAAGATGAGGGAAATTAGAATCTGTTTCAACCTAAGGAAGTTGAATGACGCAAGTCTTTATGATACGTTCCCAACATCGTTCACTGACGAAGTATTGGAAGGAGTCAGAGGACAAGTGATCTATTCGTTCACGAACAGATTTTCAGGCTACCACCAGATTAAAATTGCGAAGGAGGATAGGCACAAGACCACTTTCATAATAGAAATTCAAGAAGAGTTAATGCATACACCCGATTTTATCAAAGAAACTTGCAAAGGTAAGCAAAAAGAGGCTGAAATTGAAGTTGGTACATGTTCGATACCCTCAGAGATTGAAGAATATCCTGCACATCAAGAGGCGATGAAATCATTATCATAAGTTGAGGTATTGAAGAAATATTTGCAATACTTTAAAGAGAAAAATAGATATCTAAATGATTCAATTGAGAAATTAATGATAGCTAACATAATGTTAAGGGAATATTTGGAAGAGATTGATGCCAACTATCAAGAGCTCATAACAATATTTAAAGAAGTACTACAGAGAAAAAGAGATACAAAACAATAGAATGAGGAACTCATGGGTAAAAACAAAGAACTTCAAGACCAAATTCGATCCATGGAAGCGTAACATTCTTGGTTACAGAAAAGGTCACAAGCATTGGATGGTTCGACGATACTAGCTGAAGCAGGTAGGAAGCTGTAACTAATTGTGGACATATCCAACTCAAATTTTGTGCACACTTAAGATACAGGCCAAACCCTCTAGATATATTTGATGACAGATCTGTTATATCATTATTATTTGTTAGTTGTTAGTATTAGGTGTCAAGTTTATGTTATGAGTCATTCGATCTAAATCAGATACAGGTTATCCTTTCTATTTTTGATCATTTAGATCCATAAAATTTGGATCTCAAACTGCTTTTTTTTTTTGGTATATATATATATATATATATATATATATATATATATATAATGGTGAGGAATAGGAGGTATTAGGAATGGTTTTGGAGATCAGACTGCTATTATCCATCAAGCATGTATGCCATTTTCAGTTTATATAAAGATTGTTATGGAATGATTATATTCGAGATGAGCCTATGTTTGTTTTTTATCATGATAAATATTTATGTTTAGTTTAAACCACTTAATTCGTAATTCTTTTCTCTGATAAAGGTCATCTATCCTGGAATTCTTATGAATGAGTTAAAATGTTTATCATATACTTGAATCTGAACTCTCTCACTCTTTATATAACTTCTTAATCATAGTCTTTTTATATCTGATAATGATTTAGTTACATATACTATTTAGTCATTTTAGTTATATTCACCTGATCTTCATTTCACTTATATATATAATATTTGTAAGCTATAAAACCTAGTCATCCATTAGGAAACCTTAAGATTATCTAGACTTTGAACCTGAGAAGTCTAGGTACAGAATCTAGTGATAACACTCTTGGTACTGTCTTGATCTCTGCTATTACCTTACAGTCATTACTATTTCAGTTTGTAATGCCTGTTCTTCCTGGCACTTGTATTTTATTATGTTTTGAGCCTGCCCTTTTCTAAATAAAAATGTTGTAAACTCTCTTTCTCTCTTTTACTATCTTGGTTAAAATGTTCCTCTTTCCTCTTGGTTGTTGTACCTATTTCTCTACCTATGTAAACCTACCTTGGATATTTTCCTATCTTTCTCTCTCAGGTATGCACAAACCCTCGTTTAAGGGTCGCTTTTGCTTCATTTATTAAGTTTCCTAAGAGGCATAGACCATTGTGAAAACTTACTTTCTGAATATAAGGAAGGTCACAATTCACCAAGTAATTTATCATATTTGTATTTGAAACTCATAAAGTTGAAAGAGATGAAAATTATGTTTTACTTTGTCAGATCTACACTTTTCTACTATACTTTTCTGGTTCCGGTACTATACTTGTAAAACAAATTTTTTATTTATCTACTTAAAATCATTTTTAACATATAACCTTAGAATAAAAAACAAAACCAATATCTAATTGTCAAAAAAATTGAACTTTTGATCGCTTTAAAACAAGTCTAGATGTTCTCAATCATGCTTCAAAGCAATGTTTGTTTGGTCTTATGGGCATTTCCCAAAAGTAGAAAGTTCATCATAGAGTCATTGTTACACATTTAAGTTTATGTCCAAGGGGCAGAATGAAAGGATGCTCTTGGAGACTTGTTACAAGTTGGAAGTCATACTCTATTAATTCTAACACGTGAACCATTGTAAAGAACTTATTTAAATTTGATAATCTCATTAAATTGTTCATGTTTTGGTTGTGCCATTATTTAATAGACCTTGCGTTTTGTAGATGCAAGAACAATTGGAATGTCCATAAACTTCCTCACTCAATATTCAAACATGCAAGCCTTGATTCCTTTCAAACAGGCTTAGTTATATTATTTGATGGGTTCAAGGGTTGCTTACGATGTTCATAGTCAGTGGCGCACTACAATGACTTATAATGCTGATGGTAGAAGCTTCATTCACTTTGTTGTTTCAGTTGTTGTTTTTCACCATGCATTGCCTCTTCTTAGTAATTTCAAACGATTTTCAGTTGAAGGTAATGTTTTTTTATTTTTTGCATTACTTCTGTCAATATATTTTTGCATTGCATTGCAAAAAAAAAAGATTGACATCAATGAACATTTGCAGATTTCTTACGCATTATCAGTTTCAACTTGGATTTGAAATGTATTTTGTCAAAATTGTTTTATCTTATTATCGTGTGTGTTTTTTTGCAGTTTCTCCAATGGACTATGCAGAACTATATACATGTCAAATGCAACATTTTTTACAACATAAGATTCAAACAAAACTTGGGAATTTGTAAAAAGGAAAGGGTTGTTTCCCTTTCAAAAGACAATGATAGAACATATGATAGTCTAAAATTCTTGCAAAATCATTTGTAATCATTTGCCTTATGAAAAGCAATAACACATGTCCTCTATATGCTATAATATCTCATTTTTTCTATATAATTTTGTTATATATTGTCATTTTTAGTATTCTCTATTTTTTAAGTAATTGTGTTTCCCTATTTTGTAATTCATTGTTGTTTGCATGAAACATTTTTTTATAATATTAATATAAAACAAATTCTTATTAGATTAACCTTACTTTTCACTTTCCATATGTTTATCCTCTCGACGTTCCTTTGCACCTCCTGGTGCAAATGCTAGTTTTAACAATTTATCTATTTCATAAAATTATGCATAGCATATAAAACATTAAAATATTAAATAAAAATCCAATTAATATTTAGATAAACTTTAAACTTCAAATAGATCTCGTTTGAAGTAAATGGGAGCCATAAATTTTAAGTTCCTTGGTTTCACCTTTTTGATGAATAAAGCATAAACTTAAACTACATTTGGTATGCATTTCAAAATTTGGGATCACAAAGCTAGTATCGATGCATAAATGCTATTGGAGTTTATGGGTAGTATTAAGGTAAATACCGCATCCTCAGTGATAGAATTCAGAAATTTCTGTTAATTATGATGACGGCGAAGGAATTCATATGAATCCAAAGACCAAATATGGAGGAAATAATTGATCAAATGAGTCCAAAATCTAACAGTTTACAGTGCGGTCATTATGGATCATTTAGACGTTTCACAAACATGAAATACATTCCACGAGGAGTGACGTGTTTTCTTAAATTGAAACCTATATTATTAAAATGTCACACCAATAAATTTATCATCACTTTGTATTCATGTCAATCAAAGATACTAGAGAACTCCATGTATAGAAATTCATGTTGAAACAAACAGTAATATAACTTTGATTGAATTCAAACTATCTGTGAATATAAACAAAATGGGTTGCAGTATCTTCAATATAGTGAGAAGATAATATGTAGAAAAAGTAGAACAAATTCTAATTCATCCATTGCTTCCCTTGTTCTTGTGTCATTGAAATCACTTAAATTTCCCTTTTTAATCCTAACTCTAACAAAATATAACGTTGTTCTTGCACTTGTTCAATTGAACCCTAAGCCTTAAGTATTATAAGAACTGCCATCACACTCCTCTGTTTTTCTGTATATAGCTAAATTGATACATTTTCCTATTGAAAGTGTAGAGGATGCATTATGTTTAGATTATTAAAAAGTTTGGCTATTTAGGTGTTTTTGAATTTGCATAAGCCCTGTAAAGAATGGTTTTGGGTGGCTCTTAACTGATATATTGTGGAAAGTTGGGTGAAGTTGGAAATAATTTGTACATTTGTCATAAGTGGTTTAATGGGTCACATTGTCCAAATGAATTTACTCCTTAGCTAGTGGTGTATGGTTTTGTGTGCCATTGGCCTAAGCATTATAAGAACTGCAATCAGTCCTCCATTTTCCTGTATATAGATAAATTGATACATTTGCCTCTTGAAAGTATACAGGATGCATTATTTTTAGATTATTATAAAGACATGATATTTATGTTTTTTTGCATTTGCATAATCCCTGTAAAGAATGGTTTAGGGTGGCTCTTAACCGATACATTGTGGAAAGTTGGGTGAAGTCGGAAATGAATTGTACATTTGTCATAAGTGGTTTAATGGGTCACATTGTCCAAATGAATTTACCCCTTAGATAATGGTGTATGGTTTTGTGTTCCATTGGCATGGACAATCCTTATGGAAAGGGATTTATGATGGCATTACCCATGGGCTAGCCATTGATGTACATATTTTATATTTGGAGTTTTTACATACACTTTATGTGGATTTACGCATTTATTTATGCCGTGTTGATAAATGGATATATGCATAGATGGTATTAGATTTATGCACATCCAATATTAATTATGTTGAGTGAAGAATCAGGGGATCAGATGAGTTATGAAAAATCCAATTAGGGATAAGAGGCAAGTTAATATTACGACCTTTTGCTACAAAATTATGACCTTAACCAAAACTGGTCATCAAACCATGAACAAATCAATCGAACATAAATACATCAAATATTCAAGTATATATATATATATATATATATATATATATATATATATATACACACACACACACCNTAAAGTTGGTTGATTTATATTCAATGTAACATGAATTTTTTTATTAAGATACATAGGCTATAAGATTTTAGATACATAATAATAAAGGCCTAAGATGAACTACATAAAAATGAGACTTTGCAAGGCCTTTGGAGTCCAACAATCATAAGTTTGTAGTCTAATGAGTATATAACCTGGGTCAAACCAATTTTGAAGTGTTTAATCTAGAGACTAGCTCATTAGACGAACTTGATCAAGTCCGAGAATCTAAAGTTTTCTTTCTGTTGCAACATGGATTCAACAATTGTTGACATTTGATGTTTAAAATCAGTTGGCGCCATCAAGTAGCCTATAGGTTTCAATCAATTGGCATCACTGGGAAACATTTTTCCCTTCTAGGTTTCAATATTGGAATCCCGCAATTGCCAACTCAAGAGGTGCAAGAGGTGTAGATTCATTTTTTGCAACCAATGGGTCCAATGGATCTGTATCCATCACCAAACATAAAAAATGGAATCCCATTTCAACTTTTAATGTTTGAAATTTAAGTTAATGGGTAAACTATTACAAAAGGTAAATGTCAATGTTAAAAGTGGAATACAATTCTAAAGAAAAGGTTGATTGTATGACATGACTAAGTTGAATGTGGTCAACTAGATGAAAAACAATGTTTATAAGATTGGGTTCAGAGTTTTAGGGCGGGTGATTTTTTGTTTTTGTTATTTTCTTAGGTTGACTCAATGTGCAGATAAGCAACATAGTCAATATGGAAATACCAAGTGACTTAGGCATTGCACTGGTCCATTTACCGGGTTTCAGATGAAATGACCAGTTCATACCAAGTCAATGGCTCGCCTTGCCTCTTGTTAAAATAGCCACTGGCCCAAACCAATTTTTCCCAAAACAAGCTCAAACCAAGTGGTTCACTATAGGTCGACTAGTTATGATAGCACTGTGATAAATTGTGGAGGACAAGTATACCATTACTAATGGAATGTTAAATGGCTTAAGTGGCACTGCTTAGAGAAAGGAGGACGCTTGCAAAGGTTTTTAGATAGTGATTAATACTTTTCCTTGTAATGTGGTGTTGATAAGTCACAATGAAAAATATAAGGACCATACATCCATTGGGCATAACCAAGCCTACATAACACACAAAATTTTCCATAACAATTTCCTTTATTAAGGGGTATTTCCTCCAAGTAAAAAAAACCAATCCATTAACACATTATTCATATGCAATTATCATCACATTTTCATTTTTGCTTATATATCCAATGGCTGTTCATATGGTTGAAAGTAATTGCAGATCAAGTATCTAAAGACTTTGTTAAAATGCATAGTGTTTCTAGTCTTAAAATGCATATAGTAGTAAGTAAACAAATCAAAATTCTTGAAAGCAGGCATTGTATATTGTAATGAAATGGATAGTGAATGCCACATCCTAGGACTACAAAAATTTGATGCTGGCCATGGTATTTTTTTCTTCATCAACAAGAGTAACTACTAATTGTCAATGTTTGAGCAATAATGAAAGATTCTTGAACTTTAAAACTTTAATCCACAATTAAAATGCATATAGATATCACAAACAATTCATACTCACAATCATTCAATCCATAAGACACATGATGTACCTTAGGAAACCCCTCAAAACATGAAGGATGAAAAACCAAACAATCCTTTGAGTATGATAGATAATCAACAAAGAATGATTACAACACAATATCAAATTGCTTGATAAGAGAGAAAAAGCAAATAGATATCATACAAAACACTATACTTGTCTTGCTAAGTGCATAACACTTTAATAACAAGCCACATTTAGTCATACAAAGAAGATAGAAAATGGTTGAATGCTTTTGTGCATCGATAACACTGTTAACAATGTGAACATCGTTTCACCTTCAACCTTGTGCCTTTAATGACTTGGTTCCAAGTTGTCACCACATAATTTTATCCCACACTGAAGGTATGCACCCTCGATTAATTCACTGGTGTTAATTTCCTCTAACTGAGTTGTTAACTAATTGAACTGAAGGTAACTGAACTGAAATGAACAAAACTGAATGTAAATATACCGAACTGAACATAAATGAATGTAAATTAACATAACTGAACAAGACTAAATGTAATTGAACATAAATGAATGTAACTTGTGCTTCACCATGAATGTCATATTCAACAACAACTTTGCAAAAATTAATGAGTTGATTCCTTAATTAACTGAAACTTGTTTATCACAACTAAGACTCAACTGATGTATTATTAGTTCGAGTTCACTTGGAGGCATACATGGGTAATTCAGATTCTCTCTCTATCTCTGTGCTCATGCTCATCTTATTTATCATTAATTAATTGTGTATGGTCCATAGGTGTTTACTTAATTAATCATCTATATAATATTATACTCATAAGAATTGTTTCAAACCTATGATCATATGTGGTACCCTAGGCCATAAATTCATATGCTAAAGTAAATCGCTCTACGAGTAGCTAGTCCTTAAATGAAATTTGTAGCACTTGTTGACCATGACTAGCCATACATCACATAATATATTCTCAAGACTCAATACAACATAATTCACGTGGTCATGATACAACACAAGATCCTGGACTTAATACAACATAAGTTTTGGACTTGATACAACACAAGTATCTGACCTTAAGACAACATAAGATCCCAGTAGAAGCATCTCTCATGAATAGGACTTGATACATCACAAGGTCCTAAACTAATGTAACATAAGCTCTTTAACTTAATACAAAATAATTTAGTGAAATTAATACACCATAAGTTCCATAGAGAAAATCTGAATCTAATACAACATAGATTCTAGACTTGATACAACACAAGTCTCATGGGAATGACTCCCGAAGATGTACTTTCAACACTCTCTCTCAGCGAGAGAGACATTCTTTGCCATACCAATATTATTTCAGAAGTGTCTGAACTTCGTCATGGATAGATGATTTGTCATCACATGTGCAATATTCTCCTTAATAGTTATATACTGAAGTTCTACCATACCTTTCTGGACCATGTTTCGAATGAAGTGATACTTGTTGGAGTCATTTACCCAACATACACATTTATTTGGTCAATTTTGTCCTATTTACCCACTATCCTAAGTTTAATTGACTTAATTGGCATCATATGAGCACACTATGACATCAACATGAGCACAACCATGCCTTCCTTCAATCAAGGCGGCCAACTAAGCCTTCTCCTTCAATTGAGGAGGATAACTAGGCTTCCTCCTTCAAACATGGAGCAATTTTGGGGTGATCTGGGTATCATAAGTGCACCTAATTGCTAACTGATTGTTGTCTCACCTAAAAATCAATTAAGTTGAGTTGTAAATGCCCCTCCTTCATGCAAATGGTTATTTTGGGATGATTTGGTTGATCTAGAGTGAACTAATGCGCCTCCACCAACTTCTAATGACAAGTGTCACTTCAATTAACTTCATCAAAGCTAATTGGAGTTAGGGATGCACTAACACCTTGAGTTGGACATGTAGTGACATGTGTTGAGTCACGTTCAGTTAGAATCAGTCATCTATTGCACTCCAATTCAGTTAGGACTTAGTGTGAGGGTCATTTATGGATTATATTTGTGGTTAACTTAGTGTGCCGAGTGTTACTAAAATTCAGTTAAGATACACTCATCCATGCAATTCAAATGACCTCCTAGAGAATTCGAATTAGATTGGCATTCATGCATTCTGCATGACATTGTATTATATAATTCATTCTTTTACTGATAATACAAAACTACAACCTCCTATTGTAGTATCGTTTCATTATTTCATGTGTAATTTGTCAATTGAATCACTTGTGAGTTTATACATTGTCCCAACATTATTGTGACAGAATTAATATGGTATCAGAGCGACCGCGGGATGAAGCACTATTCTTCAAAAACATGATTTTTGATGGATATTGCATGCAAAATTGAGCAAAATCTCAAATTCCAGCACTGCACCAGAAGCAGAAGGTTTACCACTTAATACCCCAAGTTAAGGAAATATTGATCAAGCTTGCTTGAACAATTATGCTAGGTGTGATGAAAGCCTAAAATGTGCAGGTTTTTATAGGTTCTTTGCATTCGCTACAGTATCTCCATGGCTCATTCTCTGGATGTCCTCACCTCTTTCAATTACCACCAATGGAAGGAGGATATGGAGATTCAGCTCGGTTCAAGAGGGCTCTACTGGGTCACAATGAACACAGAATTAGAGCCTAATTCTGTTGCAGAGAAGATAAAATACTAGAACAAAATGGATGAGGCCTATGGATTCCTATGTTTGTCCATCTCCAAAGATCTTATTTTCCACATCTCGATATTGAAAACTCCAAAGGAGATTTGGGATCATCTCGCTACCTTGTTTGATAAACAAGATGATCTTAGGATCTATCAACTTGAGAACGAGTTGATCTCCCTGAATCCAAGTAGCTTCGAATCCATGAATAATTTTTTCACAAAATTCAAACATTTGGTGCTCCAGCTAAAGTAGTGCAAGGTGGAGAAGGAAGATGAACAGATCATCCTAGCTATCCTCTCCAAATTGAGTCTAGATTCCGTCTTTGTTTCATCATTCCACACGGGAAAGCTAACAACCCCAAATTAGAAAATTCCTTCTCATGATGCCTTCATCAAAACCCTTACAAATGAGCGTGACAATCTTGTTCATATGGGGATCCTCAGATCCTAAAAATATCAAGATTTGTTTGCTTTGGGGAGAAAAAATTCAAAGGGAAAAGGGAAGTAGAAGAATCCAAAGGATAAAGTGGATGCTCCAAAGCCTAAAGAAAAGAACCAGCAAGAGGAGCCTTCTAGCTCAAAGAAACACAAGAACAAAGGACATCAAGGAAAAGAGAAAGTCAAGTGTTCTTACTGCGGGAAGGGCTTCCACCCTTAGCATGCCTGCATGAATAAGAAAGTTGATGAGATGACTTCTCTCCTCGAGAGAAACAATATCAATCTCCCTGAGAACCTTCAAAGGAGAGATAATCAAGATCGGGATACCCAGCAAGAAAGAGGTCATGCTCTCATGGCAAGCACCTTGAAGCCCACATCTCTGCTCATAGAATCTAGAGATTTGAATCACATGATGGAAAACAAAGATTATTTTTTCTCCTTGGACACTGACAAAAACATTCCCATCCACATGGGAGATGATTCCACCATCATTTCGAAAGGACAAGGTACAGTCAAACTTGAAAATGGCAGTTTTTTTAATGTTTTGTATGTGCCCTCTTTGGCCTCCAACCTCATGAGTGTATATCAAATGGATCATACTGGAGTGCCCAAGAGAGTAACCTTTATCCCCAATGATGTAGAAATCAATGAGATTGCATCTGGGAAGCTTGTTGCAAAATTCCTTTGAAACCATCATGCAAAAGCCTATGAGTTTTCCCATTTTCTGACGGATACAAATCCCACCGCTCTTCTAACTCATGGAAATGAGCTAAGTAGACTATGGCATGAGATATTTGTTTATTTAAATTTTAAGTACTTGCATCAACTTCAGAAAAAATCCATGGTTGAAAGCCTTTCTACAATTAGATCTACCAAAGGAATTTGCAGGGGTTGTGTTGTGGGAAAACACCCTAAGCATAAGTTTGATCGAGGGAAGGCTTGTCGTGCATCAAGTATCTTAGGGCTGTTACATTCTTATATCAGCGGGCCAATTCCCATCACATCCATGAATGGATATCGGTATGTACTCACCTTCATATATTATTTTTCTAGATACACCTTGGTGTTTTTCATTAAGAAAAAAACTGAAGTTTTAGAGAAATTCATTGAATTGAAAGCACTGATTGAGAATGCCTATGGGAAAAAGATTAAATCTCTAAGATATGATAATGGAGGGGAATACATCAGTAAGGAATTTATGCAAATATGTTCATATATTGGGATCAATATTTAACATTCCATTCCCTACACCCCTCAACAAAATGGTGTAGTGGAAAGGAAAAACTGCTCTCTCAAGGAGATGCAAATTTATGGGATGAGGCCATGCATATTGCTGCACACATTCATAATAGAGTACCTCACTCCTCCATGAAAGGTAATACACCTTTCAAATCCTATTTTGGACACAAGCCAGATGTGTCAAATTTCAGGGTGTTTGGGTACACTGCATGGGCCCGGATTCCGTTTGACAAGAGGAAATATTTGCAATTGCAAAGTGTTGAATGTTTGTTTATTGGATATCCTAAAGAATCTAAGGGATTCAATATACTGAATATCAGAACAAAACAATTTTTCATCGAAAAAAGTGTTCAGTTTGATGAGCCTCTCCAAGAGGTAGAGCTAGTTGAAGAAATTTTTGCTAATTTTCCTTCCTGTTCTGCTGACAATTTGGGTGATAAAAGTGGGAGTGATGACTCTAATTTTTCAGAACTGATATTTGATATCAGTGAGCAAGAAATATCAGACTCAGAATCATATTTTGAAGTGCAAAAAAATCTCCCGACTTGGGCCAAGAAGACATTTTCTTCCGCTGGGAAAAACATTGGAAATCCTGTTGATCCAAGAATAACCCAGTTTGAATTTCAAAGAGTAGGTATTGCACTCTCTTTCCATGATGATTTACTGTATTAGACCAATTATTTAATTATTGGTTCAGATCCTAAGTCTTACTACCATGCTTGAAAAGTTCTGAGATGGAAACCTTCCATGGACAAAGAGTTTAATTCTCTTCGAAAAAATGCTACTTGGGAGCTAGTTTCGCTTCCACCTGGGAGGAAATTAGTTTAGTGAAAGCGGGTGTTTTGAAAAAAGGTTATTATTGATGGCATAACCTAAAAATATAAGGCAATTCTGGTTGCAAAAGGGTTCTCTAAGGTCCAAGGAGTGGACTATCATGAGACCTTTGCACCGGTGGCAAAGATGGACTATCAAGAGTACATTTATACATAGAGATCTTCATGAGGAGATATACAAGAGGCAGCCCAAGGGCTACATTTCAGATCCTACTTTGGTCTACAAATTTCAAAAGTCATTATACGGGTTGAAACATGCCCCAAGATCATGGTATGCCAAGATGGATGCTTTTCTGCTTTCACAAAACTTCCAAAGGTGTAAGTTTGATCCAAATGTTTATCTACAACAGTATGATGGTAATTTACTTATCATTGTTTTATATGTTGATTATCTCTTGATTACTGGTAGCACACTTTCTTCCATTTCAGTCATAAAAACTTCCCTCCATGATGCATTTCATGAGATGAGCGACTTGGGCCTGTTGAAACAGTTTTTGGGGCTCGAAATTGCACAAAATTTTGATGGGATAATGGTAACTCTCTAAAAAAAATTCATACATGTTAGTGAAGTTTAACATGGCTGAATGTAAGGCTTATCCATTCCCTTTCCTCTTAGGAATCAGCCTTGAAGAGGGGAAAAACACTCCACCCATGGATTGCACTATCTACCACCAACTAATTGGTAGCTTGATTTACTTGACTCATTCACGACCTGATATATGTTATGCTATGAATATTGTATCAAGATACATGAAAAATCCTCATGAATTGCATTGGAAGGAAGCCAAGAGGATCCTTCAGTATATTCAGGGCACAAGATCCTATGACATTTATTATACTACAGATCCGGAGCTAGAGTTGGTTGTATATACATATTCAGATTGGGCAGGGGATTCTACTGATTGAAATTCCACTTCTGGGTATGTCTTTATGTTTGGTGGTGGCCCCATTTGCTGGTCCAGCAAAAAGCAGGCCGCCATTGCATTGTCTTCAGCAGAGGCCGAGTACAAGGGAGCAATGAATGTTTGCATCTAAGCTGTTTGGTTGCAAGGCATTCTTTCAGAGTTTGAAATTGGTAGTAATTTGTCCACAATCATATTTTGTGACAATCAAAGTACTATTAAGATCTCCACAGATCCAATTACCAGGAAGAGGACCAAACATATAGAGATTCACATGCACTAGATCAGGGAGTTGGTGCATGGCAGGACCATAGTTCTGCAATACTACCCTACAGATGAGCAGATTACAGATATCTTCACCAAGAGATTTACAAAGAAAAATTTCACTTACCTCCATTCACTGTTGGGGGTGAGTTCAACAGGGTGATCAGTTTACTTCTTCAGTGTTCAGCTTCATGGGGGGTTTTTCTCCCACTGGGTTTTCCCTCTTTCCTCACTTAGATTTATTTTGAGCATTGTTAGAGTTACATTTTTTGTACAGGTGACCTATGTCCATTGTTTTCAGGGCCCTATAATTTCATGCATTTTATTTTTACTCCTCCTCATTATAGCTTAAGGGGGGGTGTTGGAGTCATTTACCCAAGATACACACTTATTTGGTCAATTTTGGCCTATTTACCCACTATCATAAGTTTAATAGACTTAATTGGAATCAGATGAGAACACTATGACATCACCATGAGCACACCCATGCCTTCCTTCAATCAAGGAGGCCAACTATGTAATGTCCCTATTTTAAATAATTGCATAGTAGGAAAATTCCATCAATCCTACTGGTTCCCTACGTTGGGTGGAAACATTGGAAAGTTAATAAGGGAGCTAATAAATGGTGTTTATACATTAGAAGAAATAAATATTCATTTAATGGAGTTAATTAAATGAATGCAAGTGAAAAATGAAATGGCTATGGAGGATGGAGACACATGGAGACTATGGGGCCCACTCAAGCTAGAATTCCTATGTTAAATGACATCCTCCTCTTGCAATCTCGAATATATGGGAAGCCTAATGTTCTTGGATGGATTATAAGGTGAATATACTTGTCCATATACTTCATAGGTAGAATTTGGGATGAATTATAACTTACATGGGGAGAGGAAGAGCCAAATAGGAGTTTCATGGACACTTGGCTAGATTCCCCTTACATTTATGACATCTATGACACCAATGATGGAGATTCTATGACAGATATGACACAAGTCAGATATGAAGGCTGATATCTTTCATATATGACATGTCAGGTCGAAATATACCATCCAATAGAGCTCTCATGTGAGTTTGGGAAGCTCAATGGGATCCTACTCAAATTTGGGGAAGGTGGAAGGCTAGGAAAGAGGGCACACATGTCAATTCATAAGCACACACCCTAATTCGAGTTGGATTGAGTTTGTGGATGGATTGGGAACCTTTGAAGGCTAAGGAAGTTTATAAAATACAAAAATAAACCAAGATAATGGACTTTATATCATTTGCGAAATTTCTTGTTGTGAAGAGAGAGAGCTAGTGGATGACTAGTTCACGCCTTAGCCAATTTTGAGGGTGAAAGATCCCCATCCTAGTTGGTGTTTGTAGAGGCCACTCAGGAATTTCAAGGAGCTTCAATGGAGTTTTATTTATGGGTGCAAGATACATCATCTCATGGACACATCAAATTTGAGCTTGTTCTTCCTTTCATCTCAAGTTTTCTCACCATATTTTAGCTCCATGGAGTGAGGCGCACTTGGTGAGCTATTCATCTATTTGAGGGAGCTTATCTTGATCCAGTATTTTGTATTATAATTTAAATTATATTTTATTTAATTTCAGAAATATCTCAAGTCTAAATTCCAATAAATCTCATGTATTATTGCTCAATAATGAAGAAACAGTGCCATTTCCCCACTACCTTGATGTAAACTCTTGCAATCTTGATGAATTCAAATCCAACATGTAAAATATTGATGAATTATGAATGAATAGACTATAATTAAATCATATTATTTTTTTCATTTTTAGTAACTGATAATTTGTGGCCCTTGGGTTGAATTGCATAACCATTGGTGCAAACTACACCTCATTTCCCCAAGGGTCCAAAACTAGTTTTTTATATCTGATTGAAAGAAGTGATAAAAACCATGAAAGGTCGATTGGTTATGCATATGAGTCTCTTATAATTTATTATACACATCCCCTGATTAAATTTCATAATTCTAGTGGGTTTCTGCACATTTGGGAAGCCATTTCTACCACTTACCCAGGGGGGATTTGAGCCCAAAATTGCCAATAAAATCCTCTATCTTGTTCATAATTTAGTATAGACTTTCAGAAGTGTTTGGAGGGCCGTAATACATCCCCAAACATAATAATTATGTTATTATATCATTCATACACATTCTCTGAATATTTGTAAGCAATTGGGCTGATTTGGAGACCAAGACACTAAAACAAGTCAAGAGCCAAAATTGTGAAAAAATTGGAAAATTGGGCATTTTGGTAAAAATTTAAAAAAGGGTCATTACAAGTGGTATCAGAGCATGATATTCACACATGATGTGGTCTGATATTTCTGAGTACAATAATTCAGGGACTACCATTATATATTGAAACCCAAAAGTGCTTTTGTTGAAGAGGAAACTATTACTAGGGATGAAAAGGGAACCTCATATGATGGTGAGGAGCTTATACAAATTATGGAACCTATCTTTGAAGACATGAATAAGAATATTATGAAAGGATTTGAATTTTTGGCTATCCAAAGTTGGGAAAAATATATTTATTTTAAGAAATCCAAGGGGGAAATGCATCAGCTTGCTTGAAGGAGCAAAAGGAGGAGACCCATGAACCACCTAGTTCTGAAATAGGTGAAGTAGAAGAAGTATTACATGAAGAGGATCGAAATTCACTCCCAAGTGACTTTGAAAATATGGAGAGACATCACATGAGTATGAATAAGTTTCTATTGAAAATAATGAAGATGAACTTGAATAGATCCAAACACTTGATGTGGTGGAAGAGGAACTTTAATTGTCTTTTGATGAAGGTTATGCAATTTTTAAAGAAGAGCATGATTCCTCTACATTGGAACCAATATATGACAAAGGTTTCACACTTTTGAAGGAGATTCATGATACTACCCATATGGATACTTCCCATGATGAAACTTCTGCACTTTTTGATCATTTGGGTGAGTTAGTTCATTCTCCTACATCCTACAATTCCATGTTTTGCAGCATTAGTCTCAATGAAGTATGGGTGAAAGGGTTATTTTTGATGGTGCCACATGAGGAGTATGGAACTCCTAGATTTAGTTTTTATGATGACATGGTTGGAGCACATTCTTATTCAAATTTTCAGCAGCATCCTTTGTTACTTTATGATGATACACATCTACATGGATGCACCTATGATATGCATTTGAGTCACTTGAAGACTCATGGTTTCTCTTGCTCAACACTTGGTTCATTTGATGTTGGAGGAACTTCATCCAACACCGGGGTGAATAGATTTATGATTGGAGAACAGTTTTGTTTCCAACCACATACTTTGTTGTATATTTATGATCCTCTCATTCATGGATGTATGGGTGAGACTTCTTTGAGTCATTTGAAGTCCTTGTTTCTCTTGCTCATTATTTGATTCAAATTTTAGTGGATATTATTCATTCACTTCTTGGATGAAAGAATACATGGCTGAATATTTTGATGCAGATCACATCCTTTTGGAGTAGAATTATAGGACATGGGATCCTCACCTATGTCATTGGAGCAGATTTGATTGGTCACTTGAAGCTTGTATCCACTTGGGAAATGGTGGTCTACTTACTTGGAGGTATAAACACTTTCATGACATTTTGATGAGGCACCTCCTTGATGTACTTTTTTATTATGTTGTTATGTAATTTGATGATATATATTATGTACTCATGATTTTTGGAAGAATGCATACAAGAAAATGGGATCCCAGAATTCTCTTTCCTAATGGTATGGGTTGGAGAGCACTCTTAATTGTTAGAGTGCAATACAAGCAACACCTACAAATTGTGTTGAAAACTTTGCAAGAACAGTCTTTGTATGATGAGATGTCTAAATGTGAATTTGGGATGAAAGAACTATTATATCTTGGGCACATTATTGGGAAAGATGGAGTGAAAGTGCACATGGAAAATATTAGGGCTATCTTAGAATGGCCATCACCAAAAAACATCACAGAAGTAAGAGGCTTCATTGGAATATGTACATACTACAGGAAGTTTGTGAAAGGGTTCTCCAAGTTGACTTATCCACTCACTGATTTGACTAAGAAGGGTGCTTTCAAGTGGAATGAAGAGGCTAAAAAGGCCTTCCAAAAAATGAAATAGGTAATGAGTAGTTGTCCCATACTTACATTACCTGATTTTTCTAAGCCTTTTGTTGTTGAATGTGATGCCTCAGGTGGAGGAGTAGGGGCTGTCCTAAAGCAAGGCCAACACCCTATAGCCTTTGAGAGCAGAAAGTTGCAGCCTCATGAAAATATTTTCTCCATATATGACAAAGAGACATTGGCCATCATGCATTCCTTGGCCAAATTCCAACAATACTTGGTAGGCAACAAGTTTGCAATGAAAACTGACCACAATAGTCTAAGACACTTCCTTACCCAAAAGGATCTAAATGAAAGGCAAAAAAAGTGGGTAAGAAAGATCCAATCTTATGATTTTTATATTGAATATGTGAAAGGAAAGAATAACATTGTAGTAGATGCATTATCTCGAAGACCTTCTTTTTCTCTCATGGACATTGCTAAAAATTGGAAAGACATGCTACTAGTTGAATATGCCAAAGATAAATTTTCTTGTGATGTATTATATGGACTCATGGAAGATGATAACTGCATAGTTTTGAATGGGCTGATATACTATAAGGGTAGAATTTATTTGGTTCGATATTCAGAGCTTAAGTACAAAGTTTTGCAAGAAGCACATGATTCCCCACTAGCAGGCCATCCGGGGATTTTCAAAACCTATAGGAAACTAAGGAAAAGGTTCTATTGGAAGGGGATGAAGGAATATGTTCAGAATTATGTGAATTAATGTAAAGTATGTCAGCCAAAAAAATCAGAACTCACATACCCACTTGTTTTATTACAACCATTGCCCATTCCAAAGCAAAAATGGGACAGTATATCGATGGATTTCATCACTGGTTTGCCCAAATATTTGGGAAAGGATTGCATATATGTGGTAGTGTATAGATTGAATAAGTTTTTTCATTTATTTTCTGTTACATCCTCTTTTAGTGTTGCACAAGTGGCTGACCTTTTCTTCAAAGAAATCTTCAGATTGCATGGGCTCCCAAAAAGCATTGTGAGTGATAGATATGGTAGATTCATGCGTTCTTTTTGGCAAGAAATTTTCATATTGGTGGGCACTCAGTTGACTCCAAGTACAAGATATCATCCCCAAACTGATGGACAAAAAAATAGGGTGAATAAATGGTAGGAAGGGTACCTCCGAAACTATGTGGGAGAACAACAAAAAGCTTGGACAAAATGGGTACACTTGGGTGAGTTTTGCTACAACACCACCTTTCACATGTCAATAGGGATGTCTCCTTTCATAGAATTATATGATTATTATGAACTTACATTTGTTGACATGATATTTGGTTATAGTAGAGCTCCAAAAGCTAAATATTGGGTGGAAGAAAGCCATGAAATTTTAAAGCTTTTAAAAGACAATTTGCAGGTTGCCCAAAATCAACAAAAACAATATGTAGATAAACATACAGAGGAAAGGACCTTTCATGTTGATGATTTAGTGTATTTTAGTTTTCATCAATACAAACAAATATCTCTCAAAAGGATTGGAGAAGAAAATCTAAAGCCAAGATACTATGGGCCCTCCAAGGTAATCCGGAAGATTGGAGAAGTAGCATATGAGTTGGAACTTTTTGAAGGGAGTAAAATTCATAATGTATTTAATGTTTCTTGTCTCAAGAAAGATATTGGTCAAAAAGTTGTAATTTTAGATACACTCCCTCCTTTGGATGATGAAGGACAAATCATACTTATTTCGGAAAAAGGTTTTGAAGACAAGGGAGAGAATATTGAGGAGCAGAACAATCAAAGAATACCTGGTGTAGTGGAAGGATCTACCAAGTGAAGATGACACATGGGAAGAGGAGAATATTTTGCAGCTTCCAAACCTGAAATTTTTTGAGGACAAGCAATATTGGGTGGGGAGGACTGTAATGTCCCCATTTTAAATAATTGCATAGCAGGATAATTCCATCAATCCTACTAGTTCCCTAGGTTATGTGGAAACATTGGAAAGTTATTAAGGGAGATAATAAATTCTGTTTAGACATTAGAAGGAATAAATATTTATTTAATGGAGTTAAATAAATGAATTCAAGTGAAAAATGAAATGTCTATGGAGAATGGAGACACATGGAGACTATGGGGCCCACTGAAGCTAGAATTCCTATGTTAAATGGCATCCTCCTCTTGCAATCTCGAATCTATGGGGAGCCTAATGTTTTTGGATGGATTATAAGGTTAATATACTTGTACATATAATTCATAGGTCAAATTTGGGATGAATTTTAACTTAAATGGGGAGAGGAAGAGCCAAATGGGAGTTTCATGGACACTTGTCTAGATTCTCCTTAAATTTATGGCATCTATGACACCAATGATGGAGATTCTATGACAGTTATGAAACAATTTAGATATGAAGGCTGACATATGAAATATATGACATATCAGGTTGAAATATATCATCCAATAGAACTCTCATGTGAGTTTTGGAATCTCAATGGGCTCCTACTCAAATTTGGGGAAGGTGGAAAGCTAGGAAAGAGGGGACACATGTCAATTCATGAGCACACACACTAATTCGACTTGGATTGATTTTGTGGATGGATTGAGAACCTTAGAAGGCTAAGGAATTTTATAAAATACAGGAAGCAAACAAGAGAATGGACTTTTGATCATTTTTGAAATTTCTTGTTGTGAAGAGAGAGAGCTAGTGGATGACTAGTTCATGCCTTAGCCAATTTCGAGGGCGAAAGATTTCCATCTTAGTTGGTGTTGGGAGAGGCCACTAAGGTATTTAAAGGAGATTAAATGGAGTCTTAGTTATAGGTGCAAGCTAAAAAATCTCATGGACACATCAAATTTCAGCTTGTTCTTCCTTTCATCTCAAGTTTTCTCACGATATTTCAGCTCCATGGAGTGAGGCTCACTTGATGAGATATTCATCTATTTGAGAGAGCTTCTCTTTCTCTAGTATTTTGTATTATGATTTAAATTATATGTTATTTAATTTCAGAAATATCTCAGGTCTAAAGGCCAATAAATATCATGTATTATTGCTCAATAATGAAGAAACAATGCCATTTCCCCACTACCTTGTTGTAAACTCTTGTAATCTTGATGAATTCGAATGGATGTGTAAAATATTGATTAATTATGAATGAATGGACTGTAATTAAAGCATATTATGTGTTTAATGTTCAGTATCTGAGAATTTTTGGCCATTGGGTCTAATTGCATAACCATTGGAGCAAAGTACACCTCATTTCCCCAAGGGTCCAAAACTAGTTTTTTTATATCTGATTGAAAGAAGCGATCAAATCCATGGAAGGTTGATTGGTTATGCATATGAGTCTATGATAATGTATTATACACATCCCTTGATTCAATTTCATAATTTGAGTGGTTTTCTGCACATTTGGGAAGCCATTTATACCACTTACTTGGTGGGGATTTGAGCCCAAAATTGCCAATAAAATCCTCTATCTTGTTCAGAATTTAGTACAGACTTCCATAAGTGCTTGGAGGGCCATATTGCATCCTTGAAAAAAATAATTAAGTGATTATATCATTCATACACCTTCTCCGAATATTTGGAAGTAATTGGGATGATTTGGAGACCAAGACACTAAAACTAGTCAAGAGCCAAAATTGTGAAAAAATTGGAAAATTGGGCATTTTGGTAAAAATTTAAAAAAGGGTCATTACAAAATAACCCTTCTCCTTCAATAGGAGAGGCTAACTGGGCTTCCTCCTTCAAACAGAGAGCAATTCTAGGGTGATCTGAGTGTCATAAGTGCACCTAATTGCTAATTGATTGTTGTTTCACCTAACAATCAGTTAAGTTGAGTTGTAAAGGTGCCTCCTTCATGCAAATGGATATCTTGGGCTGATTTGGTTGCTATGGAGTGAACTAATGCACCTCCACCAACTTCTGATGACAAGTGTCACTTCAATTAACTTCATCGGAGCTAATTTGAGTTAGGGATACGCTACCACCTTGAGTTGGACATGTAGTGACATGTGTTGAGTCACATTCAATTAGACTCAGTCATCTATTGCACTCCGATTCAATTAGGATTTAGTGTGAGAGTTAATTATGGATTATATTTGTGGTTAATTAAGCGTGTCGAGTGTTACTGACATTCAACTAAGCTACACTCATCCATGCAATTCAAATGACCTCCTAGAGAATTCGAATTATCTCAGAATTCATGCATTCTGCATGGCATTGTATTGTATCATTCATTCTTTTACTGATAATACAGAACTGCAACCTCTTATTGTAGTACCATTGCATCATTTCATGTGTAATTTGTCAATTGAATCACTTGTGAGTTTATACTTTGTCCCAAGATTGTTGTGACATAATTAATAACACTTCATCTCTATGTGTTTTGACTTGTCATGAAAGAAAAGATTCTCATAAATATTTATACAACTCTAGTTGTCACACTTGATCATTGTAGGCTCTAGCTTTTCACTGAACAATCCTCCAAGTAGGTTTCTCAGCCACACTATTTATCTACAAGCAGTACTAGCAGCAATGCAATCGACCTTTGCTGTGCTCTCGGAAAATGAACCCTGCTTTCTGCTAGACCATGAAATCATAACATAACCCAAGATGAAACAATATATGTAAGTGTTATTTCGATAAAAAATACTACCACCCAAATCAGAATCAGTATATCCAAGCAATAACACTCCTCCATTGGAGGCATACCTATGTCCATAAGCAACTGTACCGCGAAGGTATCTTAAGATGTACTTACCTGCAACCTAGTGTTTGTGTCTAGGATCAGTCATGAATTGGCTCAAAATGCTAACTGCATAGAAAATGTCTGTCCTCGAATGTATCAAGTACATCAACGAGCCGATCAACTATCTGTATAATGTGGGGTCCACTTGATCTGATCCAGTCTCATGAAGTTTCCTCAAATTGGAATCTGTTAGAGAAATAATCCACCTTAGTACCATAATCATACACCTAGGTGACATTTTCATTTGTCTTGTACTTATGTCATGCGATCTAACTTAGGTTATGCTGATTAATATTGGTTTATTAGGTGATTTCTGGCTCATTTACTCACAGTTGAGGTGCTCCACTTTGATCATCCTGACAGTTGATGCACTATAGTTTGATCATTCTTTCAACCCAGGCGCCCTCATTGATGACAGGGCTCCCTTAGAGCGCTCCCCATCACTTAAAACATGGAAGTTGTTTGACCAAGGGTGCTAATGCATGTATCTAGTGGTTTTGGACTCACTTTGGAAATTAATTGCTTCCTAGAGACTCTCCCACTCACCCATGTTCTCTCCCATGCCTTCATTTATTATCCAACATGCTCCATCCATGTTCACACTAGCATTTGTGACTGTTTTGTATGGTTAGGGAGCTTATTGGCCCACCAAGGGGTATTAAGGGGTCAAATCCTAGCCTGAAACTTGTATCCATCCAGATGGCCTCCAAGGCCTCACGAATTTTCCCCATTGTATTATAAGTATGTACCATACATATCTACAAGTGGTACACTAATATAAACATTAGTTATTGGCACCATCTATGTGTGTTATTTTTCTATCTTTTATTGTTTTCATGCATATTTTGTGAATAACTTAGATTGTGAAGATTTCCTTAGCTCCTAGATCTCAATGTGAAGCAATTATCACATGCTAGAAAAGCTTTGTGGAGCTTCAAATCAAATACAAAGTGTTTGAGTTGTTGTTTAGGGAAATTTTCAGAGAAAATTTGAGTGTTTTCATTGCAGGTACAACAGAGTTTCCATTACTTAGTGCATAAGAAGGATGGAGAAGACTCATGTATTGCTGACCCCATTCAAATATTTTGAATGGAAGGCCAAAATGGTGATCCAACTAAGGTCGAAAGGCTTGTACAGAGTCACCATAGGGACTGAAGTTGAACCCAACTCTGCTGTGGAGAAATCAAAGTACTTCAACAGACTTGATGAGGCATTTGGGATGCTTTGTATCAACATTTCGAGAGACCTTCTCTTCCATGTAGACAGTATTGGCACACCCAATGAATTTTGGCTCAAGATTGAGTCATTATTTGGAAAGACTGATGAGATGAGCAGGGATGATTTTAAGAACCCTCCCTAGATTTATATGTATAAAAAATGGGCGAATCTCTCTGATATATAGGAAAATTTGAAGGCGATTTTATCAATAAGATAATATGTATATATAAAAATTTTGGCGAATCTTTCTTTTTATTATACAATGTTGTAAAATTCTGGTGAATCTTTCATTTTGTTATATAATGTTGTAAAATCTTGGCGATTATTTCACTAATTTATAAGATATTGTAAAATCTTGGCGAATATTTCACTTTATTATAAAAAATTGTAAAAAATCACAAATCTTTCACTGATTTATAAAATATTGTAAAAATAGAAGAACAACAACATTAGTCAAATAACATGAATCACATCATCAACAAAAGAACATGTAGACTCACGAGTTACAAGTGGAAAATGTCAAGGAAACACAACTACAGGAGACTCCACTTGTTATCTCATCCCTTAATGGTTTAGCGTACATGTGGGGACCTAAATCTTGACAAACCGGTAAACTAATAGAATTAGACAACTTCGAAAGATATTATTTTTATAATCTTGATGTATTATTGTAATTTCTTCAAAGGATATCCACATTGTATTTTATCATGTAAAAGCATTTAAAGATTAATTGTGAACCCTATTAGTTAAGTCGACCCAAAAGAATCCAGAAAGAACATATCATATTGTACCCTAGTCAAGTCAGCCCAGTGAAGTTGACATCCCATAAGGAAAAATCACTTGGAAAACAAGTATAAATAGAGAGGGTGCACTTCTCATTTGGACACATCAAGCACTTAAGAATATTCACTAGAGAAGGAAAAGTAGCTGCATTGTGAAGATATCTTATTCTTGGGGTTTCTATCTTATCTTCTTGGGATCTTTGTGGAAGAGCGTTTAGCTGATGGATTGTACTAGAATACATTGTACTTGCTAATGAATTTATACTAAAGAAGTTTGTTCGGTTTTTATTCTCTTTAAGGGTTTCCCAAAGCATAAACTTTTGTCTCTTTTATGATGTGCTTGTCTTTCTTTCAGTGACCCTATCGCATATGGTTATTGTGATATAATGCAAATTGTTTGAAGTTCTAATATAACCATCATTCAATTATATAATTCTAACAAAAGGACATGTAGAGAGCCAAGCTTTTTAGCCCAATTCACAATGACCATGGAATCCCCATAAACATTCATGGTATCAATTCTCAGTATAGAGGAAAATTTGGCAAGACACCAAAGAGCTAAAAGCTCAACTTTAGTGTTTGTGCCTTTACCATAGTTCAATTTCAGCTTTTAATGATGCTCATCATTGATGTTCAAAAAAATACCAGCCCCACGGATACCCTATTTTCATATAGATTTGGCCACTTATATAGCCCCATTAGGGTCTCAACATTATGCAAGTTATCCATTCTTGCTAAAGCATCCATTTTCATCCCTAAGACAATACTTTTGTAGGGAATGTGGGAAGAACCACCCCCCTACCGACTAGAATGACATCAACACTATAGGGATAGCGAAAGTACCACTAAAAAAGAAAGCCAACTAAGCCTAAAGTTATTCACGATAGTAGTTTTTGAGAAACTTTACAGGGATGGGGATCCATCGACTCGAATAGTGCATCCTTCACATTATAAATTTGAGTGCATCATTTTTTTGTAATATTAAAAGTATTGTCCTAATTATTATGATCTTGTAAATGTTTTTCAACCACTTTTGAGCATGGTAAGTAAATTGTCACTATTTGGTACATGGGAATCATCAAAAGTAATTATGGTGTAACTATGGGCTTGTAATAACACGCCAATCATCAAAAGTAATTATGGGCTTGTCAACGACCCATATTCTCATTGTGGCTTGGAAGGGACAAAACTAATATAAGTACAAACTCTGCATAGGTCATTCAATGGAGAGAAAATTAACCAAAGAGCTTCATGACTACAACCTTAGCTATATGACTTCATGGTATGGACACAAGCAAGCAAGATTATAAATTGTTTCACAACCATACAAAGAAAAGATGTTAGGTTCAACATTGGATCTTAAAAATGTATAAAATCAACATGGTTGCAATTAAATCTACTAATGTCATTACTAGATGGCATAATACTATGGATTCTAGTAATTTTTCTTGTTTTATGGGTATGTTATAAAATAACATTTCTAAGATATTGATAGTCATTTTCTTATCATATGTTTTTGTAATTGGAAAAGGTTATTCAATGATTGGCATGAGCGATGATTTAATGACCTTCATTATTGATTAAATATGTATGGTTGATTCTGAGACAAGTCTAGGTTTTATTACATAAGAAGACATTAATGTCGACCAAATAATAGTGTGTTCAAATGTAAATGTATCTTTACAAATTAACCTATTTTGGGCTCAATCAATTTAATGAGCTCTCATTAAGAACACTTACAATGTTAACTTTTTTATTATTATTATCCACAAAATAATAAAACACATTCCTATCTAATTTTTAACTCATAAATATATTTGAATTAACATAATTTTAAAAAACATTAATTATATATACATTAATAAAACTCTTTGCATGAACATTAACAAAGTAAAAGTAACCTTCTAACATCAAATTATATAAAGTGAAATACACGATTTTTAAAGTAATCATAATTTGCACATACATCTTAAGCAACTCATCCTAATCAACAAACAAACTTGAGAAGTTGCTAAAGAAGGATGCAGGGATTGATTCGTCTACAATCTTTGGGCCATGGAGTTCATGCATAATATAGGCATAAGTTAGGGAGAAATATTTAGAAGCATAAAAGGGATCTATTACCTGGCAATGCCCTAACCTCCGTTGCAGCCATGTGCCAGAATGTTCTTACTTAATTATTCGCCCTAATAACATTATATAATCAGATGGCTAACAAGCGACAAGATTATTTATTTAGAGAAAGGTTCATAACAATAAACACCATATTAGCTCTGTACTGAAAGCTTCAACTAATTAAATGTTACTTTTCGTGTTTAACGAAGGGTAGATGAGAGGAAGGAAAAACAATAAACCTTTGTATGTTTTTGTCGTTCTTTGCAAATATGGCAAAGATGACTGCCGGACCTGATGAAGAAGTAATGAACAACTCATAAAAGATACTAGACCTGATTAATGTGGATCTAAATATGGGGACATCAAATCCAGTGAAAGGAAGGATCTGGCGGTAGAGCAGGTTAACAAATTCTGACCTATGTTGCAGACTAATCTCGGGGGCATAGCAGGGGGATGTTACACATCAAACGTGTTGTATGCTTCAGGTGCTACTTCATATATTGAGAATGGGAAGGAATTTGACAACATAAAGGAAGTGGTAGAAACTACAAGAGGGTAACATAAACCTGAATAGGGGAACCAGTTGGACAAAAACTTGTGCAGGAGTTAATGCTGAATGAATTTCAACAAGATAATAGGTTTTGCGTGATCAATGATCTTGAGGAGTAGAATAATACAATGTTCCCCCAATTTTTTGGGAGGCGAGAGCATGGGAATGGGGAAACACACTTTGGGGACGTGTGGATACCACCCCCAAATTTTAGGGAAATTCAAGGGGATTGGATCTCGGCAATAACATTTCATCCTGTATAAATATAGTTTAAGTTGCTTCCTATAAACACAATCTAATTATTCAATGATTCAACATACTTCAACATTGTGTAAATACATGGCATACATGTTGTAAATAAGAAGAATGAACAGAGGACCCTATTTCTTCATGATTCTAGTGGGAATCACATTATTTGAGTACTTCAAGTCCAACATACAATTATGCAAGAGTGAACTATTAATCCTATATTGGGATCATATTCAACAATAGCACCATGTTCCCGCCTCCTATATGTTTTTAGCCCTTGCCTCTACCTTGAATCTTGAATTTGATCTTCAAAGGACATTACTAAACACTCTATAATTTTGATGAAACTTCCTAAACCAAGCATTAAAATAAGGTAGAATCAGGAAAAAAAAGTTAAAAAATCATCCTTAATAAGTGATTTTGCTTGACATAAGGGTACACTTTGATTAAGGTCATGATAGAGGAGTTTAACAATCAACACCACAAACATCAATCTACACAGAGAGGTTGGTGTGCTTGATTAAATGACAATCCCTTAACCTCATACATGATAGAATCCAATGGAAACATTGCATTCCTGAAATCCTCAAAACTGTTAAGTCTGTTGAATTCTGAATGGGATGTAAAATTCTTCTTTTTGCATATGAACTTCTATGAGGTTGGAACCACTCTCAAACATACTGAAACATTTAATTTTCCTTATCTTTCATTCTCCATCCTTTTACTTTAAGAATTTGACTTTACCATTACTGTTGGAGCACCTAGGAAACCCCAATTAGCCAGTGCATGCTTCAAAACAAGAGGACGCGGGGAAACATTTCAGGAGGAGCCCCTAGGCATGGGGAGCG
Organism: Pseudotsuga menziesii; assembly: GCA_001517045.1. Lineage (NCBI taxonomy): Eukaryota > Viridiplantae > Streptophyta > Pinopsida > Pinales > Pinaceae > Pseudotsuga > Pseudotsuga menziesii. Next base: position 991,761 of record LPNX010379394.1, read on the forward strand.
AGGGGGGGGATCTCCCGACCTTGGGGGGCAAGTCCCGGTGGAAAACTAGAAGAATATGAATGCCGGTATTTGGAGTACCCATCCAAACAATAAGTTTGGTTCCCTGTGTTATATTTTCTTCAGATTTATAATAAGGGCAGGCTGCTAATGTCTTGTCCAGAAATAGAGATGGTATATTTCAATGTTTGGTCTGTGTATGTAGAAGGATAAAGTAGAAATAACATAGGACTGCTAGTCATAATGAATGCAATTACAGCAAAAGGATCCGGTGGCCCTTGGAGGTTCAGATACTGTAGCATAGATAACATACAGTTAATGCGGCGTGTAGAAGACATTTTAAATTACAAACTCAAAATTTTTAACTATGAGTATCCAACTAGCAAAACATCCTTTTATGATGTTTGATGGTCTCTCCCAAGGGCATGTCAAGCTAAAATTGAATGAATAATTGTTATCATCTCCGATAGTACTTATTGACATGTACCCTTCAAAGAATTTGTTAAAATCCTACTCTAATCAATAGAAATATTCTCACAGGAAGACAATTCAATGAATAGTAAGATCTTTCTAATAAAATTATCAAGGAAGATATATATATTACTAGTACTTACTACTCGGTGTGTCTTCTAATTAAATCAACTTCATCTTCCTTGTGACAGTTAAAACAGTGATCTTAGTGTTCTCTGCATGTTGGAGGAAATGCTTAAACAAACATAGCTCACTTTGATTCCAATGCATTAATTTTGCACGAGTAGAGCTCTTCAAATTTTACCTTAAAAATCACCACTTGAATTATTGAACAATTCCAAGACAAAGATGAGCATAACCATTGCTCTAGCAAATGGGGATGCCAATTTTTCTTTAATTTTTCGCCTTTTCTTAACATTTATGACTTTATTATCTCAAAATACAAACTGGAGATATAAAAATCACATTTACTTTATCATGCCCATGCAATTGGAGCATTGCTGAATTACAAAGACAATTAGGCACAAATTTATCAAAAACTTTTCTTTGAAATACAAAATGATGGCGTATTACTTATAAATATGTGATCAGTTAAAAGGATTTAAACCACCCTTCCTTATTGGCATCGCTATGCACATTGTACATTCCAAAACCTGAGCATCACCATATGCCAAACCCTGAATGCCTATTTACACTTTAGACCATAGACCCTTTGAAGTATCCTGCTTCCACTTCATGAAGTGTTCCAAAAATTTCACCACCTGGAAGAGATAAGATATCCACCCAAAAATTTGTAAAAAAATATCAATTGTAGAAAACATCCATATGCATTGCTAGACTGGCATTCAATAGAAAAAAGCATAATTTATGGACAGACAAAATTACGTCCTATTCTCTTCCCAAATCATTTTTACATACCTCAGATGGTATTTTAAGTGAATATGTTTCATAAGTTTCTTTGGGGACAGTGGAGACAAGAATCCCATACCCTTGACCTCTGTCCCACAGTACCTAATATATAAAAAAGACTCTTCAGGACAGTGATAACTACATGCATGGAACCCCTCGAAAATGATCAAGATGCAACGTAAAAATATAGCATGACACATGACAAGATTAGAACATCAGCTTCTAGCTCATAATTCCATGGAACAGATTGCTGACCTTAAATGCATCTTCATCTATACAATCATCTCCTATATACAGAAGCACTATATCATTATGATTTACTAATCCTGCAATCATTCAGTGATGTTAGAGAAGAAATGGATGGCTATAGGTTCTATATAAGAAAAAAATGACAAGCAAAAATAACAGTCCACATTTCTTTTGACCTGTCTAATGCAATGCCACAAGAAACCAGGAAAGACCAACATCTAAAGACATAAATTGAATGCAAATGATTGTAAGCTATCAGTACTTGCTGAAAAAGGAAAACTTACCTAGTGACACTAGTAAATATTTAAGGGCCTTTCATTTGTCCCATTTAAGAATAGGACGAACCTCGAAGACCTACATAAAGCAATCTCCTCAGTAAGTCTTCAAACCCTATGATAGTTCTTAGTAAGTCACTAATGGTGATTTGATGAAAACTAAAACATAGCAATATCTGAAAGGTTCACCTTCCTTCCTTGTGTCAGTCACAACTGAGGATACTCTTTAATTACACTTGTTACTTGGTCTGCAAGTGCTTCCCAACTCTACTCCAAAACAAATGCATAAAATCTAAGTATTCAAATGAGTTCAATATTAATTTGACAAAACTAATGATTTAAGTGTTCCATTGGAATTAATTCCAGCATAATCATGCCTAGAAATGCCACAGGAAATTTTGACAGAGGCTTGAAATGGATCTAAACAAAGACAAAGTACATAATCCACAAACTCTAAAAGGTCAGAAACCTAAGAATTTGGATATGGAAATGATGACCTGTACATACCTACAGGGACATACATATCAATGAAATTATTTAACCAAACAGTAAATACATAAAAAATGAAGAAAAGGTTTTGTATCAAGAGATTAAATTACAAGAACAACATGAAGCAGGATGACTACTTCCCCCTTGCATGTCAATACATAACTCACCTTCTCTTCAACACTGCGATAATGCACAGAAACACAAAATTTGTGATTTTCAACCATGGATCCAGTGATTATCTTCATCTTCTCGGCTAGCAATGCAGAAACCTGCACAACAAGAGGTGCAATCCAATCAATACTAACCAACAACAATGCTGACAAAATTTATAATACACAATGTCTCAACAGGAAAATAGGGATGAAAATGAACCCCAATACTGTTTAAGCACCCACACTATTGGCAACCTCAGTTTCTTATGTATTTCATTCATCTGATATTTGGTTGGAATTCCGACTAACTATAAAACAAACTCAAGCCCTTTACACACAATGCTTTGAAAAAGTTGGAATACGAAGGGTTATGTCACTCTGATTATAATAAATACCTTCCCATGGAAAAAGGAAGAATGTTAACACACAGTATGATGATGAGAATACAAATAGGCATCTATCTTCAAGTGACCTTTCCATGTTGCCTTTCTATAAAGAATATAAAGCTACATAAAATGGAATTTCTTCATACCTTGTCTGTCATTGGTAAGAACTCACTGGCATGCTGGTAGAGAACAACACCACCCTGAGAGACAAAAATACCAGTTGAAACTTGAAAGTGAACAACAAATCACCAAAAGCATTTGTAAAATATCTACCTTTTACACTCCTTGGTAAGATGTACATTAATGTAGATTATATCTATTTTTGTGGAAATAAAGTACAAATGCACCAGCACCACAAAAGATAATAAATGAGTTGAGTATGACAACATTGTGGTATTCATTCTCTAACTTTTGCCCCATCCTTGATGGCTAAAAGTAATAAAACCCCCAAAAATGAAAGAACTCGATATTCTTAACCCGATGTTATAAATTAACATGGTTAGATAGACCAATGAAAATATCCCTACTGAAAATAAGCAAGGCTTTAGATAACCATTTCATGCTGCACTTACTTCTCTATTGTCTTGGTACAATTTTGCCTTAGAACCGTTGGAACTTTTGGCTGGTCCCATAATGTTCATACCATAGCTACCAACATAATAAAACTTAGCTAACTTTACAAACTCATACACCTGCAAAATATATTAAACAATACCATAAAATATTGTTCCAGTTAGAATTCCTTCTTTACAAACACTACTACTATGTATGACTAAACCCAAGCAACCAATACGAAGATAAAATCACGAAAAGCACAAAAGCTTCAAATATGCAAGTTGCGTAAACAAAGCAACCAAGACAAAGATGAAATCATGAAAAACACAAAAGATTCAAACATGCAAGTGGGAAAATATCTTGCCACGTCTCTAACTGTTGCACGCATCTATGGATAGCATCAAGACAGAATGAAATATGGTTAAAACATGGATTAATATGTCATCAAGAAGCAAAAATTTATTTTCAAAACGAACTTTAGAAAGCCTGAATTCATGCATGGATACGGGTAGAAAATACATCAATTACAACATAATTGTTCAAGACTGCACACGGCGCGGTTCCAAATTCATATTCAGTTTGGTCGAATGAAAGCACCTGTTGAATCCTCCTCTATATTATAAAAAGCATTGCATGGCGAAGTTTCTCTAATAGCTCGGATTTGGTGGGGGCATCAAGACCCAACAATATGGTGTCTATAATGAATATAAAGCAACATAAAATGGAATTTCTTCATACCTTGTCTATCACTGGTAATAACTCGCTGGCAGGCCAGTAGAGAACAACACCACCCTGAGAGACAAAAAAAATACCAGTTGAAACTTGAAGTGAATAACAAATCACCAAAATAATTTGTAAAATATCTACCTTTTACACTCCTTGGTAAGATGTACATTAATGTAGATTATATCTATTTTCTTAACATTTATGACTTTATTGTCTCAATTGATATAAAAAACCATAACTTTATCATGCCCATGCAATAGAAGCATTGCTGAATTACATAGACAATTCGGCACATATTTATCAAAAACTTTTCTTTCAAATACAAAATGATGGTGTATTACATATAGATATGTGATCAGTTAAAAGGTTGTAAACCACCCTTCATTACTGGAATCACTATGCACATTTTACATTCCAAAACCTGAGCATCACCATATGCCAAATCCCAAATTCCCATTTACACTTTAGACAATAGATCCTCTGAAGTATCTCGCTTCCACTTCACGAGGCGTTCCAAAAATTTCAACACCTGAAAGAGAGAAGATATCCACCCAAAATTTTGTAAAAATATATCAATTGTAGAAAACATCCATATGAATTGCTAGACTAGCATTCAGTAGACAACAACATGATTTATGGATAGACAAAATTACGTCATGTTCTCTTCCCAATCATTTTTACATACCTCAAATGGTTTTTTAAGTGAATATGTTGCATTTGTTTCTTTGGGGACAGTGGAGACAAGAATCCCATACCCTTGACCTCTGTCCCATAGTACCTAATATATCAAAAAGACTCTTCAGGACATTGATAACTGCATGCATGGAACCCCTTTAAAATGATCAAGATGCAACCTAAAAATATAGCATGGCAAATGAAAAGATTAGAACATAGGCTTCGAGATCATAATTCCATGGCACAGATTGCTAACCTTATATGCATCTTCATCTGTACAATCATCTCCTATATACAGAGGAAGTACATCATTACGATTTGCTAAGCCTGCAATAATTCAATGATGTTAAAGAAATGGACGGATATAGGTTTCTATATAAGAAAAAAACTGATAAGCAGAAATAACAGTATGCATTTATTTTGACCTGTCTAATGCAATGCGACAAGAAACTAGGAAAGACCAACATCTAAAGACATAAATTGAATGAAAATGATTGTAATGTATCAGTAGTTGCTGAAACAGGAAAACTTACCAAGTGACACCAGTAAATATACAAGGGCATTTCCTTTGTCCAATTTAATTATAGGACAGACCTCGAAGACCTACATAGAGCAATCTCCTCAGTAAGTCTTCAAACCCTATGACAATTCTTAGTAAGTCACTAATGGTTATTTGATTAAAATTAAAACATGGCAATATCTGAAAGGCTTACCTTCCTTCCTTGTGTCAGTCGCAATTGAGGATACTCTTTAATTACACTTGTTACTTGGTCTGCAAGTGCTTCCCAACTATGCTCCAAAACATATGCATAAAAGCTAAGTATTCAACTTGGTTTAATATTAAATTTACAAAACTAATGATTTAAGTGTTCCATTGGAATTAATTTCAACATATTCAGGCCTAGAAATGCCACAGGAAATTTTGACAGAGGCTTGAAATGGATCTAAACAAAGAAAATGTACATAAGCCAAGAACTCTGAAAGGTCAGAAACCTAAGAATTTGGATCTGGAAATGATGACCTGTACATACCTACATGGATATACATATCAATGATATTATTTAACTAAATAGTAAATACATCAAAAATGAAATAAAGGTTTGGTATTAAGAGAATATAAAGCAATATGGTGTCTATAATGAATATAAAGCAACATAAAATGGAATTTCTTCATACCTTGTCTATCATTGGTAATAACTCGCTGGCAGGCTGGTAGAGAACAACACCACCTTGAGAGACAAAGAAAATACCAGTTGAAACTTGAAAGTGAATAACAAATCACTAAAAGAATTTGTAAAATATCTACCTTTTACACTCCTTGGTAAGATGTACATTAATGCAGATTATATCTATTTCTTAATATTTATGACTTTATTATCTCAATTGATATAAAAAAACCATAACTTTATCATGCCCATGCAATAGAAGCATTACTGAATTACATAGACAATTAGGCACATATTTATCAAAAACTTTTCTTTGAAATACAAAATGATGGTGTATTACATATAGATATGTGATCAGTTAAAAGGTTGTAAACCACCCTTCATTACTGGCATCACTATGCACATTGTACATTCCAAAACCTGAGCATCACCATATTCCAAATCCCAAATTCCCATTTACACTTTAGACAACAGATCCTATGAAGTATCTCGCTTCCACTTCACGAGGCGTTCCAAAAATTTCAACACCTGAAAGAGAGAAGATATCCACCCAAAATTTTGTAAAAAAATATCAATTGTAGAAAACATTCATATGCATTGCTAGACTAGCATTCAGTAGACAACAACATGATTTATGGACAGACAAAATTACGTCATGTTCTCTTCCCAATCATTTTACATACCTCAAATGGTTTTTTAAGTGAATATGTTGCATTTGTTTCTTTGGGGATAGTGGAGACAAGAATCCCATACCCTTGACCTCTGTCTCGTAGTACCTAATATATCAAAAAGACTCTTCAGGACATTGATAACTGCATGCATGGAACCCCTTGAAAATGATCAATATGCAACCTAAAAATATAGAATGACAAATGAAAAGATTAGAACATAGGCTTCGAGATCATAATTCCATGGCACAGATTGCTAACCTTATATGCATCTTCATCTGTACAATCATCTCCTATATACAGAGGAAGTACATCATTACGATTTGCTAAGCCTGCAATAATTCAATGATGTTAAAGAAATGGACGGATATAGGTTTCTATATAAGAAAAAAACTGATAAGCAGAAATAACAGTCTGCATTTCTTTTGACCTGTCTAATGCAATGCGACAAGAGAAACTGGGAAAGACCAACATCCAAAGACATAAATTGAATGAAAATGATTGTAATGTATCAGTAGTTGCTGAAACAGGAAAACTTACCAAGTGACACTAGTAAATATACAAGGGCATTTCCTTTGTCCAATTTAATTATAGGATGGACCTCGAAGACCTACATAGAGCAATCTCCTCAGTAAGTCTTCAAACCCTATGACAGTTCTTAGTAAGTCACTAATGGTGATTTGATGAAAATTAAAACATGGAAATATCTGAAAAGATTACCTTCCTTCCTTGTGTCAGTCGCAATTGAGGATACTCTTTAATTACACTTGTTACTTGGTCTGCAAGTGCTTCCCAACTCTGCTCCAAAACATATGCATAAAAGCTAAGTATTCAACTGGGTTTAATATTAATTTTACAAAACTAATGATTTAAGTGTTCCATTGGAATTAATTTCAGCATAATCAAGCCTAGAAATGCCACAGGAAATTTTGACAGAGGCTTGAAATGGATCTAAACAAAGAAAATGTACATAAGCCAACAACTCTAAAAGGTCAGAAACCTAAGAATTTGGATCTGGAAATGATGACCTGTACATACCTACATGGATATACATATCAATGATATTATTTAACTAAATAGTAAATACATCAAAAATGAAATAAAGGTTTGTTATCAAGAGATTAAATTACAAGAACAACATGAAGCAGGCTTCCAACTACTTCCCCCTTGCATGTAAAAACATAACTCACCTTCTCTTCAACATGACTATAATGCACAAAAACCCAAAATTTGTGATTGTCAACCATGGATCCACTGGTTCTCTTCATCTTCTCGACCAACAATGCAGAAACCTACACAAATAGAGGTACAATCCAATCAATACTAACCAACAACAATGCTGACAAAAGTTATAATACACAATATCTCAATGGGAAAATAGGGGTGCAAATGAACCCCAATATTGTTTAAGCACCCACACTAATGGCCAGCTCATTTTCTTGTGTATTTCATTCATTTGATATTTGGTTGGACTTCCCACTAACTATAAAACAAACTCAAGCCCTTTCCACACAACGCTTTGAAAAAGGTTGAATACGAAGGGTTCAATCTCTCTGATTATACGAAATACCTTCCCATGGAAAAAGGAAGAACACTAACACACACTATGATGATGAGAATAAAAATGGTCATCTATCTGCAAGTGACCTTTCCATGTTGCCTTTCTATAATGAATATAAAGCAACATAAAATGGAATTTCTTCATACCTTGTTTAGTAAGAACTCACTGGGAGGCTGGTAGAGAACAACACCACCTCGAGAGACAAAAAATACCAGTTGAAACTTGAAAATGAATAACAAATCACCAAAAGCATCTGTAAAATATCTACCATTTACACTCCTTGGTAAGATGTACATTAATGTAGATTATATCGCTTTTTGTGGAAATAAAGTACAAATGCACCAGCACCACAAAACATAATAGATGAGTTGAGTACGCCAACACTCAGGCATTCATTCTCTAACTTTTGCCCCATCCTTGATGGTTAAGAGGAACAAAACCCCCAAATATGAAAAGGTTGGATATTCTCTGCCTAATGTAATAAATTAAGATGGTTAGATAGACTAGTGACAAAATCCCTACTGAAAACAACCATTTCAGAATCTCCATTTCATGTTGCACTTACTTTCTTGTCTGTTGTCTTGGTACAGTTTGCCTTAGAAACGTTAGAACTTTTGGCTAGTCCCATAATGTCCATACCATGGATACTAACATAATACAACTGAACTAACTTTATAAACTCATACACCTGCAAAATATATTAAACAATACCGTAAACCATTAGAAGCCCTGCTTTACAAACAGTACTACCGTTGTATGACTAAACCCAAGCAACCAAGACCAAGATGAAATCACGAAAAGCACAAAGGCTTCAAAGATGCAAGTTCCGTAAACAAAGAAGCCAAGACCAAGATGAAATCATGAAAAACACAAAAGATTCAAACATGCAAGTAGGAAAATATCTTGCAACGTCTCTAACTGTTGCACGCATCTATGGATAACATCAAGACATCATAATGAAATATGGTTAAAACATGGATTAATCTGTCATCAAGAAGCAAAAATTTATTTTCAAAGTGATTAGAAAGCCTGGATTCATGCATGGATATGGGTGGAAACTATAGCAATTACAATGTAATCGTTCAAGACTGCCCAGGGCGCGGTTCTAAATTCATATTCAATTTGGTGGAATGAAGGCACCTATTGAATCCTCCTCTATATTATAAAAAACACTGCATGACGGAGTTTCTCTAACAGGTAGGATTTGGTGGGGCATCAAGACCCAGCAATATGATGGCATAAGGCGAGGAGTTAGGTATACTTGGGATGATACATATCCACAAGAGTTACAGAGATCCAAGCATGCCTATCAAAACAAACTAGAAATGAACACTAACCTGTGACTAACCTCAAGCTGTGAATCTCGGATATCTGATACAAACCCAATCCCGTCCTCAAACAGTGTCGTCCTTAAGCAGTTTCATCCTTAGGGATCTTGGATATCTGATAAAAACCTAGAAAAATTGGCACTTTTCGACTGGTTAACCAAGGGATGAGGGATCAGAATTGCAACCTGCAGTAGCAATAACATATATATATATATATATATATATATATATAAGGGTTAAAACCTTCTTTAAAAAAAGGCGAATCTTACTGTAAAATGGATTCAAGCCCTAAATTGGGGGCGAATTCAACTCCATCGTGGAATTTCCATGAACGAGACAGGCGAATTTATCCCCGAAAACCACCATTCCCAGGAAAATTGGGGCGAATGCAATCTTGAAGGAATTTTTGAGCGGGCGAAATCCATTTTTACCATATTACCTTATGATATACGACCGGGCTAACCTCCATTTCAAGGTTTTTATGTTAAATAAATTATGGGCTAAAGTTTATTAATTAAAAAAATAGGTTTAATATAAAAATTCGCCCACTAAATTTTTAAAAACCCTTAAAATTTGCCTATGGGCTAAAATTCGCCCCTAAAATCATCTCTGGAGATGAGAGGCCACCAGCTTGAAAATGAGTTGATCTCACTGAGCCCAGCTCACTACGAGACTATCCAAGATTTCTTCACCAAGTTCAAAGCGTTGGTGCTTTAGATGAAACAATGTGGAATATAGAATAAATAAGAGCAGCCGATCTTGTCTATCCTTTCTAAGCTAGGGCCTGAGTACTCTGTGTGTGTTTCGAAATTCCACTCAAGCAAGCTCACAACTAGAAATTGGAGGATGCGAGCACTAGCAGAGTTCATGGAGTCATTAACTCAGGAGAAAGATAAGTTAGTGAAAATGGATACTATCAAATCCACCAAGGATCATGTCCTTGGTGCTGTTGTGTCAAATCAATCCAAATTCAATAAGAAAGTCAAAGATTTGAAGCAACAAAGAGTGAAGGAGAACAAGCATTCACATACAGAAAGCTCTAGTTCAACTGATGATGATTTGAAAGCCAATAAGATGAAGAGTAAGAGAGAGAATCCCACATGTGGTTATTGCAGAGGTTCACATCATGAAAGATCTTGCTTTAGAAAACACTGAGACATCATGACCCAACTCCTTGTAGAGAACAATATTAATGTTCCAGATTTTGCAGGAAGAGGGGAGCGCAAAGCTCTCTTTAGAGCAAGAAAGTGGTATAAGTGAATTTAAAAGTATTTACTCCAATATTTCACCTTTTTCTTCATTTGATTGAATACGTTAAACTTGCATTATCTTCTATTTATTTATAACTCGTTATTTGTTTTAATATAACTCTAACGATTGTTTTTAACATGTTATGAGTTTGCTAACAGAGATCATTGAATGCATTTGTCCGTTGATACATAAAACAAAACCTAACAACCATGCCATTGCACGTAAGGCTGCCATGATTTGCAAACAAAGATACCAGGGATTGCACAGGAAGTTGTGGAGATTTATTAAAAGAAGAATGCGTAGAAAAGAAGCCACGAGACCGTCCGTCGTTGATGCCACATGAAGAAGATAAGGCCGTTGCAGAATCTTTAATTTCACTTGCCAAAACGTAGGTAGAGTTTCTTAGCATGGTGCCGAGTTCACTTCGATCATTACCACATTGCCATGTTCATCCCAGATTCTGATGAAAAAGAGTATCAGTTTGCAAAGGATTTTATTACTGCATTAACTCAGTTCATTATATACGGGATTCACTAATTACATTTGTTGGCAGTGTTGTTAAAGTGTTAATTGCATTTGAATAAATCTGTTATACAACTGTTGATCGAGATAAAAAGAGGTATTTCTAGTATCCACAAGTTTTGAAGAGATTACACCAGCTTACCATGAACTTTCCATGTAGACAATTTTACCAGATTACACTAACTTGCCACCGAGCACCGAGCAGGGTTACGTGTTTTCTTGTGCACCAAAACTGCAGAATTATCCGACTATCAATGCACCGTGCTAAACGAACTATGATCTTTCATCACTTCGACTCAATATGCGAGTTCAATGATGGATACAATGAGGATTGAAAATTAATTGAATTAGCTTACTGAGCAATTCGTTTGACTAGCTCATTGCACCGGTGCTCTATATTCTATAGTTTATATTCTATAGTTCAGTATGAGAGAGATTTTTAAGGGAGATCTTGTAAAGTTTGTGCATATTACTAACACAATAATAAAAAATAAAAATTTTAGTTATCCGCCAAAATAAATGTGGACCAAATAAAAAATTTAATTATTTCTCAAAAAAAATGTTGGTCAGAAAAACAACACCATATGTGAATTATGGGCAAAACAATGTTGGTCTTGCATGGGTTTAAAACCATGTCCAAAGCCTCCTAAACAATCCATGGTTTTATTGTACATGGTAAATTTAGGAGGGCCTTGCAAATGGTTTTAAAACCATGTGCAAGACCTCCCAAACAACCCATGGTTTTATCATATATGGTTTAGGAGGGCCTTGCTTCATAAACAACCGATGGCCTTGCACATGGTTTTAAAACCATGTATGGGGGAAATAATAAAAAATATTATATGTCGGCCAATATTTAATAATAAAAATATTGTATGCCCACCTTAAATAAAAAGATGTGTCTTTTGGTTTGAATCAAAGAAAATGCTATATATAGGACACACCAAAGCTGATAGCTCTTTGAGTGCAATACTTAAGAAAATGTTTGCAACTCGAGATATTTTATCCCTCTCAGCGCTTGATAGAGCCTAGGATTTGGATCTATGTTGGTCTAACCAAAGCTAGATATAGAAAGGTAATGCATCAAGTTTGAGAAACAGATCACCCACTGGTAGGAAAAGATGTTTTTGTGTGGAGGAGGCTCGATACAACAAAAGACCTTGAACTTAATAGAACATAAGTTCCATACTTGATACAACACAAGTTTCCAACCTTAATACAACATAAGGTCATGATCTTAATACAACATAGGATCACAATACAAGCATATCTCTAGAATAGGACTTGATGCGACATAAGTTCCTAGCATAATACAACATAAGCTCTTTAACTTACTACAATATAGGTTCCATGGAGAAGATATGAACCTAATACAACATAGATTTCGAAATTGATACAACACAAGTCTCATGGGAATGACTACCAAAGTTGTACTTTCAACGCTAATAAGATTCAACAATGTTGAGAAAGGTTATTTCTTGTGTATGCAAATCGTTAAAATAACTATGTATAGACCTCAAGCATTGTTAGTGGTAATTGCCTAATTCTATGAGGTATTCATTATACCAAGTGACATAGAAGTTATTATGCATGCCTTTTTAAGTTGTCCCCATGTGACTTAGTAATTGTAGTAGTATTATGGTTTCCTTATCTGTATGATTCCCCTTAACTACTAATATATCCAAAAGCATTTACTCTAAAATCATTAATCCATCAAGAAACTTTTAATCTAACCTTTCAATTTAGTTGTAAAAAAAGATTTGAATGTATTAAATATATAATATAATATATGTGTTTATACATATTTATATATACATTGGGGGCATGATGTAGCTTTGTTGCTCTAAAAAAATATTCATCGTTCAAGGATTGGCGAAGATTTAATTTTTTGGTTTTTAATTTCTTACAATGTCAATCTAGTCAACACAAATATGACGTATGAGGATATCGTCGACTATGAAGTAGAGCACATGAGCGAGATGCTATTTTTCTCGAAGAACGACATACGAAGTATGTACAGTACTTCCACTCAAGCGGATAATGAACCTTGCAAAATAATGACGATGGATCGAGAAGGAGAACATGACACGCCAAACTCTCCCACGCGTAACGTTCTGAACACCAACGTAGGAAATAAAGAGCCTATACACGAGGCATAGCAGTCGAAACAAGGCAGGAAGATTAAGGGAATTAGGATGAAAAAAGGTTATCCGAAACTATCAATGGGCATATATATACAGTGGACGGACATTCCAAATTACCTGAGCTTCGCCCTGGTAGGCAGGTTCTGCGGGAAGGATCTAGGTAAGACAACGCTAACAAGGTGGATGGAAACTAATTGGAAACCCGCAATAGGATACATACTGGAATTCCACATCCTTCTGAGGGGATGGTTCTTGTTCAAGGTAAAGGAGGAGAAAGATGGCACCAAATTGTTGGACCAGAGGTGGAATTGGGGCCCTTCCATATTGATTTTGAGAAAATGGCATATAAATTTCAACACAAGGAAGGAACCTCATAATTTACAACAAATCTGGGTAATTGTTGGAGTAGGGTCCCGCGGCTACAAAAGAAGCTGCTAGTTTTGGTGGAAAGAGGATAAGACGGAGCTACGACGCCGTAGCACGGTTCCAGCTACAGAGAAGAGCCGAAAACCATGACTTTTTGAGATGCGAAAGTCAAAGAAAGGCAACGGTACCTGAGCGGCCGAGAAGGGAGAGCTCACCCACTGCATTGAAGGCAGCGGCAGAAGACAGGAGGGCTCAGCGACCCTCATAAAGAAGAAGGAGCAACGAGGCTCAAGCATTGAAGACGAAGGACAGAAGAGCGAAGCAGTGCATAGTACCCATGATCAGTGCCGGGAAGCATGGAAGACTGCAGAGAGCTGTGGTGTGACAGGAAGCGGCTACCTCAAGGACAGAGAGGACCGACTGTCACTAATTAGGGTTTGGGTTACTATTGGGACAGGCCCACAGTGTTGTAATGGCACGACCTTCGGACTGCCTATATAAGAATATATTTTGTATTGTAAAGGGTTAGCTAGTCAGTTAGTTAGCCAGTTGAGTAGATAGAGAGACAGTCGTGATTGAAATAGAAAATAAGGATAAGTAGACTGTTGTAAAAGCCGAGCTCTGGTTCTGGTCCTAGCGGTAGCAATCTTTCTAAAACCAGTAGCCGACTTGTAGAGCATGCATGTAACGATCCGTAGGGATCGACTGAGAGGGAAGAGTATGTTGTAAGAGAGACAACATAAAGGTAGAGAAGAAAGATCTAAGAGAGAAGATCTTAGGCTGCCTATGAGGCGCAGCAGAACTGTGTTTGCCTTCCCTTAAGCAATAATAGAGAAGCACAGTTTTGTGGACGTAACTCCCATCCTGGGGGCGAACCACGTTAAAATCCCGTGTTCTGTGATCGATTTGCATATTGTGTTTATTTGCTGCATCTATCTGATTATGTTATGCAATTTGCTTACAGTTGATGTATGAATGAGTTGTTTAGTTACAGCAGTACAGGAAGATAGATACAAGTTGAAATCCTTGGCCCGTCGTATAAGGTCTACTTATGCTTGCCTTAGATAGTTAATTAATCACAGTAAGACAGTCTGGGTATCAGGTCTTGCGCGTCGACACGAACAACGCTAAGTGTGCTAAGCCGCGGTTGGAGGGTATCGCAAGAAGGCAATACAGCACCGGCAGAGGAAGCTGCGGTGCGCGACTCCGTGGGTTGAGGACTTAGCGTTGGACAGGAGTTTCGTGTCGCATGGTGTGCGGTGATGCGGTGAGATTGGGATTATTGTGAGAAGGAAGAAGTCGTGCGAAGAGAGGACTCGTGCGACGTGCGCAAGGGTAGAGACGCGGTGGCTAGGAGAGATGCGCGAGCAAGAGGTTGCGCGACGCACAGACACAGAGGGAGATCTCGCAGCCAGAAGAGCTGTGAGCTACCAGTAGGACTGCCACAGAACCTGGTCCAAGACACTTGAGTCCTTGGCCAACCCATTAGATTCACTTCGGGTGAGACTTCAGGCCGCCTTGCGGCCTGTCGCCGAAAGGGCCAGTGAGTTAGGGGTGTTGTTGGTTGATAATAGTAAACCCGGGTCTGCCCATGCAATCAACAGTAATCCTTCCAGGTCTGCCAATGATGTTTTGGTAAAAACACATTCTAGAAGCGATTGTAAACAAACTGGGTTAGTTTCTTATGCTGGAAGAAGAATGGGAGGAAAAGGTAGACAAAATATGTGCACAAAATCTGGAAGAGAGAAATATCAGAGAAGGGTTGTTTGAAGAAATATTAATATCAATGCATGTAAGTATATGGACACAACGTCTAGACTACTGGAAGCTACCATTTAGGTTCTATAAATGCAGAAAAGGTCAGACATTCATAGAAATACCGTGAGATCTACCAGGATGTACAACAAAAGAAACCATATAATAAAACGGTTTGGGTCAAAAAATCTATCTCAAACCAACAGATACATGGCTTAGATGTACATGCAGTAGAGTTGGGAAAAATTGTGAAAGGAAAGGAAGAGGACTTCGGGTGCACAAAAAAGGTGACGAACCAGAAATTAAAAGGCATACAAGAAGATATAGACAAAGAGGATGAGTGCCAACTCAAGGTGGCATCAAAAAGCACGATAGGCCTTGAACCTGACCCAAGCGCCCCTATGGGAAAAGAAGGTAATTCAACTCAAAATCCTAACTTTTCTGATTTTTCTTCATTTAAAAATACATTAGGCTATGGCTATACAAGAAAGTGGGAAAGAACCACACATTTATTCTATAATTGTTCTTATGCAGGTCACGTGTGGGAAAGAGCCACCCGAAGATTAAACCAAGCAATGATACCCATACTTGAATACATGCTAGAATGTAGCATCAAGTAATGGTGGAAGGATGAAGGGGTAAGTAATTTTGAAGCATTCCTTGTACTCTTTTTTTTCCATCTGGGAAGCAAGAAACAATGCAGTTTTTCAAAATAATTGGACTACACCAGAAATAACAGACATCATCCTCATGCAAAAAGTAATGGAGCCCCAAAACATGCCCAAATCAACTCCATCATGAACAATAACACCACCAGAGATAAATAAGAAAATTCCATGGGCGTACTTCGACGGAGCTAGCCAAGGAACTCCAACGCTAGGGGGAGAAAGAGGAGTGGTGTATTTAATTGAAAACAAGAAGATGGAAATAAAATTTGCTCTTGGCAGAGCTTCAAACAACAAAGCATAACTCACAGCACTATGGGCAGTACTCAAGGTAGACATAAACAAACAATTAAAGAATTTACAGTTGTTTGGAGACTCCAAAATGGTAATATAATGGGCCAATGGGAGAATCCAGATAAATGATCCACCCCATCACCTTTTGTTAAGCATTAAGGAACAAATAGCTTTCTTTGAAGTGCTTACTTTCACACACATTTACAGGGAGTTAAATATGAAAGCTGATAAGCTATCTAAATTGGCCCTCACTCTACCACTGGGACTAACAGAGGTAGAAGAAAAGAACAACGAATAGACAGAGAACCATTTTCTAATTATGTAAAGTACAAATTTTAGGTTTTATATGCAAGCATCTATTGTCATGGAAATTTCTCAAGGTAAATATCTAGTCTGATTGGGATTTCAAATGCACGCGAGTTGTGGACCTCTCTAGTCTCAAGGAAATAGCTAGACCTGCATTGATTCCTTTCAATTGTGAGATGGAGATATATCCCATTTGGTTGACCCCTAATTGCCTCTTCAAACCTTTTATGAAAAATAAAAATCTATGCAAATATGCTTTTGAGGTGGCACCCAAAAGGACATAGATGTAGGAAACTATTACACTTTGGCCCTTCTTTTTCACAAAAAAAAGCATTTGATGGGAAAAAAAAAGTGCAATGAATGGATAAATGGTTGATGGAAAATTATGGGTTTGCATAGAAAAATACACAGCTATGGGATCTTTCATGACTATCTACTAAAAAGGAAAGAAGTGAAGTACTAGACTATTTTGATGGAAACATGATATTTGGTGACACTAAGAGATAAAAAATTGTGGGTTGACTGGATTTGGGCACCCAATTGTCTCTTCCAGTGTTGTAAGATACAATATATTCTTATATTTTCTCACCATGAAATTCTCAAGGTCTTGCAATTGAAAAATATGGGTGTCAGACAATGTCATACTGCCTTGAATAATATAAAAGATATGGAATGGTATTTTACACTAGGGTTGTGAATTATGTCTGGTAATGTGTTGAAAATCATTTTTTGTTTTCCAAACTCTAATTCATAGTCCATAGTTTTATGGGATTCCATAATTCAATCATTCATTATCAGCTATTGGTGATGGCATATTTTCAACTACTAAGAAAGAATGGTTTCATCAATGACAAGTATTTCAAGTACATTTCCTATCTAAATAAATTAAGAGGAATTTGGAGATGATAAAGGATCTTACACTTGAGGCTATGTATGATTGCAAATATCATCTCCAATTCAATGATAAATAAATATACATTTATCCAAATTTTGTGAGACAACATTCAACATATCTGGAAAGTTCACTATTGGTAGTTATTTAAGAAAACAGATGGGTAAGATATTTTGTAGCTTTGATCACTATCTTTATAAGAGAAAAAATGCATGTTTGGACTTGCTTCTTGATTACTTGGATTGTTTTCATTTTTAACAATTAATACCCAAGATATCTCAAGGAAGATGAACAATTTTGAAGGATTAAGATGGACCTTTTGGAAGAGGAAATGCCCCTTAACATTTTGAACCAGATGAAGAGAACCGTTTGCATGCCTTAATGTTTCATATTCTTAGGGATTAAAAAAACTGAGTGATAAGTGGGTCCTTGATAACTATGTTACATTTACACTTTTTTACCATGAAACTTACACTAGAATTCTTGCATGGACTACATATATTTTATCTTTGCACCCATATTGGAAAGAAAAACCCCTAACTGAAGCTGCAAGATTATGCCAGAGGGATGTATAAGAATGGTAATATTTTAGCCTTTTGAACACATTTAGTATGATATTGTTTGAGTCATTATTTATTTTCCCTACTCAACCTTTAGTGGGTTCTAATTGTTTATATTAAATTCTTTGGTTTAGTCTTCCCAAAGAAACTAAAGTGTTCTAGTCATAACACGATGGCCATACATTGTGGAAGAGAAATGGTGCAGAGGAACATCATAGCACTAGATTATCTAGGATATTCTTAACATGTGCCTATTGTTCAGTGTTTTTTATGAATATGCCTAGAAATACATTGGATGGAAGGAATATTGATAGATATATCTATGTTTATTGAATCTTAGAATTCATCGAGTTCTGAGTGTCATACAGGTTTTAGTTAATGGATTCCATGAGAGAAATTTGGAAAATGTTTCACTACTATTGCAAGAAAATATAAAGGACATTTAAAGAATAATGGTCACTTCATTATTTGAAGTAAATATATAATTGTGATATGCATTAAAAAGAGGAAAACGTACCTATATGGCCATATTTTGGTTAGGCTATAAATTTTGATTCTTCAAAGAGATGTGAAGTGTAGATGGGTGATGAGCCTAAGGTTGCTACAAGGGTGGATAAAATTTTTAAGGAAGCATTATGATAATGTGCAACTTAGTATGGAGGATCCAATGCAAAATTTCAATGATGTAATCGATATTTATGCTGCAGTGGAAGAGTTGCATAGACATAATTTAGATAAAGTGTAAAAAAAAACTGATGGAATATCTCATAATCTAACATTGTGTTTGATAATTCATAATAGCTCTTTATTAAAGGTTGTAATGTAAAAAGAGGTTTGACAGATTCCTTTTCACCTCTTATTTATTGTTGTATCTTTGAATGGTGTCGAACTACACCTCCAATGTTAGCTATTTCTATATTCATTGAACATAGTCTGTTGTTGTTCCAATGGTTTCTCTTATCGTAAAAAGTTCAAAACTAGTCAATACTCAAGATTAAAATCAAGATGTCTTGGTATATTAATGAATTAGACCTTGAAGTGTTCAAAATTTTTAATAACTTATTCAATAAATCCAAGTTAGAGGAGTGTATGTTGAAAAGTTGTATTCTCTAGAATTGGAATCTCTAAACAATCTTTTCCATGTTTATGGCCTAATATTCATTTTCAAGTGGAGGATTAAAGAGGAGGAAAATTCACATGTATTGAAGGAATGTATCCAAAATATCTTATTTTCAAGGAATCATGTATTGAAGGAATTGAGTGAATACATAATTCACAATGGTTGATATACCTAGAGTAACTGAGGTGTGTTGAATCCAAAAAATTGTCTTATTGACCAATATATGATAAAGAGTAGTGTTAATATAGAGTAGGTTTGCATATACCATCTAGCATTGTGGACCATTATACAACATTAAGGACACCATCAGTCCCTCATTGTTGTAAGATTAAAGATGTAGGACCTATGCAACAACTTAGACTTATGAAAAAACAACAAAATTAGTGAATTCATCCTCCCAGTTTCAATACCCTAAGTTTGAAATACCACCAAGATCATTGGTTTTGTCTCCAAATTAATAGAGTGGAAAAACAACAAATTTGCCACTTGTCTCATAGGCAGGGCTTCATTTATTTTGATATTTCTGGAAAGCAACCCTTGTAATTTTGTATGGAGGATGGAATGGATTTCTAATCTCATTTAAATCTATGGTTGGGTATCCATTTAACATATTCTGAAGAGAGAAGCAATTTTTTACTGGGTTTCAGAAGAAAAAAAACTTTAGGTGCAAGGTTGTGCAACCAAATTACTATGAGTACTTACCAATTTGGGGGGCATTATGTCCTCTAGGTGACCAATGTGACTCCTATGCATCCTTTGTGACATCTACAACCCCTAGTGTCCTCTAGGTGACCTTTACATCCACCTTGAACTTTCCCTCTATGTCCTTTGTGGCCTCGTGACCCATCTACATCCTCTCCTATCCTCTATGTCCTCCAACTTCGAAAACCCTCTGTGTCCTCTCCTATGTGTTCTCCTTTACCAGATCCTTGCTATACCGTCGTATATCAAGCACGAAAAGGAGATCTCTCTACCAGTTCCTTGCTATACCTTTGCCAATCAAGCGCAGAAGGGAGATAACCAGACTATGCAAAATATAATTTCCAAAGGATTAAACCATTGAGTTTCGGCCACCAAGCAAATATGTGATGGTATCAGATCACTTTGGGTTTATAAGCCCAACATTTAATAAGGTTGGTTTTGAAGAACACAAGGAGGAAAATGACCCATTCCTAAAAGGGGCTTTACATAAAACCCACCAATAGGTCTTTACAATGAGTTTAACATTTTCACCATACCTTGTATCTTGTGTGTATGATATCCAAAGAGTTTTGTAATTGTAAAAGCATCATTATTTAAAAAAAAGAGAGAAAAAAACCCCTTTTGAAGTGGATTTTTCCCAAATTGAGTTTATCCAAGGTATTTTTTGTGTTATCTATGTATGTGTGCTTATGCTATTTAATTATGTTAGCATAGAATTGTTAATGAAAATATGAGTCATTATTTATACACAATAGGTTAATTTAGATTTTTTTTTACACTTTATAAAATCTCACATCAAAATATATGGTAGTGAATTATATAGCCTTAACCTTCCATTAGGTATCATTCACATTATTATTTAATACCTAAATCATTTTTGTGTTCATTTTGTGTACTTTTTGTAATCAATTATAATAATAATCTAATTTAAAATCACAACTTTTAATTCAGCCACCAAATAACATATAAAACCACCTTGTTTAATAAAAATATTTAATATTAATAACATATAAACCATGCCATATCAATTATCATAAGTACATAATAGAAACATATCAAAACATAAATTCAAATAAGTCATACATGTTAAAAAGAAACAATATGCATGGCATACTTACCACTATGTTTGGGTTGGTAAGTGAATTTACATATTTTACAATATGTCAATCATACTAGGGGAGATGAACCATTAGTGGAGTGGTTACTAGTAGTGGAGATAGGGAGTGGCACAATTATATCTCAATACTGGAAAAACTAGCTACCATAAATGGTTCATATACAAGTCATTTCCAATATTTTCATGTTTTTTAAACTATTTATCACAAAAAAATTGTTAGTCAACCATTGAGTTACACAAAAGGGTGCACCACTATAAAGTAAATCTTCATATTTATTTGAAGACTCACAAAATGCATCCATAACGATTTTACATGGAAAAACTTAATATTATTGGAATCCTCTGGGTTAATCCAAGAATGTATTAATATTGAAGGTTAACTTAAACCTATAATATTATCACAAAACCAACTATATACCAATAAAACACTTAACATTCTAAACTTAATTTACTATATCTCTCATATGTGTCGCCCCGTGCAACACATTAATTAATCTATAGGTGTGGTTTTTGATGCTCAAATTGTTAGTGTCAGACATGTTTGAGTCCAGAAACCATTCCACGACATCAATGTGTGCGTCTAGTCTAACCATGCCACATTTCAGTCCAAGTAAGCAAGAATTAAAAAAAATTCAATGTTGGCCCTGTACGGTACATGATCAAGCACACCATTTGGGTTAGCATGATAATTGTGCATTTCCTTACTGATATTCTCTTTGTTTTGAGAATAAATTAATATTCTCTATTGAACAGGGACAACCATGTGAAGGTGGAAGCTCTTATGGCCCCTCCCCCCCCTCACATAACTCTTAATTCCCCATAACCCGACAAAATATATGTAAAAAACAATTGTGTTTTTTGTCATACTTAAGAAGCAATGTCTCTAATTATAACATATGCCAACATATAAGGAAAATAGAAAAACCACTAAGAAACATTTAAGTTATAAGTACCAATAAAATTCAATAATTCTATCACAATATTAAATCAAAGTATATAGAGTAGATATATTAAGGCATACCTCATAGAGTTCAATGGAATTCATCATCTTCTTTATCCAAGCTGTCACATGCTCCAATTTGCAAAGCATTTTATGTTTTAAGAAACATTATGTTATATTTTATTATAAAGTTTGTAATTAATGACCAAGTGGGGTCAAGGATAATTGAATGTAATTGCTGAATATTTTATTAATAAATAAATGAAAGATGATACAACAGCTTAAGGAAGCTATTAAATGAGTGTTTTACTGGTCACTTGGTGGAGAAGGCTAGGTTGAGAGCATATTGACACTTGGAAGCATCCTCAAACTACTTCTAGTTGTTGTAGAAGGCAACTTACTTATTTTTGTGGTCATGCTCCCCAATAAAGTGGAATAAGAGCAGGTGGGTCATTAAGTGAAAACTAACCCAAAAGACCTAGGCATGCTAATAAAACTTCTCATTGAAGACAACTGAGGCTGCTCATTCTTGACTTGTGAACATTCTGGGTGAATGAAGTGCACAAGAAAATTCGATGGAGGGGACTAGCTGAAGTATGTTTTGAGTGGAAAGTGCTGAAGACCTGAACTAGTGCAACTATTATAAGCTGAGTTCATGCTGCTGCATGCATAATTGATTGACTGGTGATCACTCAGTAGAGTTGCAGAGGATTATTAAACTGCATCTCTCACCTAGTACTTCTACCAGGTGGACCAAGAGACAAGCTCAGGGGTCTTGAGATTTGCAGTTCAACTTTTCTACAGGAGTTGGTTGGGAGGAACAGGTTCCTTAAGCTGTTGTCACCTCTTCTACATTTCCAGGTTCTACTTGATTTGTATAGTTTCCTAATTGTTTACTATTATTTAAAAGGATAGAGTTTAAGCAAAAATATATTATGTTTCTTCTATGTTGTTGCTAGAGTTAGTTAATGAAATACTCTTACAATGAAAAGATAGCTAAATGTTGGATTAGATAGGTTAGGGTAAATGATTAGAAGAATTTCCACTTTTACTGATAGACAAAAAAATACCTAACCATATTTTTCCACACCTTTTTAAAGGTAGTACTCTAGTACAGTAGGTTAGATTAACTTCAGATAAAGAATTGAATGAAGTATGCATGAATGTGTTTTATTAATTTCTATAGGTTTCATAAGAGTTATTCATATGAATGTTTTTCCTTTCTATTTCAGATTTTTTTAATTAGACAGAGTACTTTGAATAACTTAAACAGATCTGTCTTAGGAAAGATTTAAAAGTATAAATTTACTAGCATGTGTATTTACTTACATAATAGATAGATTACTCACTATAAGTGTATTGTTATAGTGTTTTAACAGACATTATAAAAACAAGAATTAAATTACTAGGATTAACTTAAAGAAACAATAAATAAGGCTAAAATTTACTGTAATAATTTCATCTAAGAAAAATGGAAACTAGAATATTATTAGAATCAAATACTAACTATGTATTTAAACTAAGGGAAATTAGGGATTTCTAAATAAAATCTATTTGAAGGAACTGTAAAATATAAACAACATTACCACCTCATTTACTAGCAGAGGGATTAATCTTTTCACCCATAAATAAATTAAATCCTACATACTTCATTTATATAACCATAAGCATCAAATAAATGAATATATAAAAATTTAAAAAATATTTGAAACAGTATTAAAACAATATGATTTATAAACTGAGAGAAAATAAGTAAAAGACTTTTTAAATAATCAAACCCTGGAAATACATTAAAGTCTTAGTTTATTTTTTCAACTTTTCTTTAATCTATTTGCCGAGTATTTTCTTACTGACAGTAAAAATCAATTATGTCATAGAAATTAACTGCCTGAGCTTTATTTACCTTATAATTAAAATTAAACAACCAGGAACAAAAACATAATAAACTTCTTAAAGATATTTTTCTCAACTATCTAATCAATAAAACAATTATCAACTTACAGTAACAACAACTCTGTGTATGTTAAATTTAAAAGAATTAAAAAATAAACCAGTATAGATAAACATTACAACCTGCCATCATCTTATAAAACCACAACAATTATATATATAAATTATCAAAAATATAATTTACAAAACAGTAAGCTTTGAGCTTATTTATAATTTAAATAGCCTTTAAACCCTAAACTGAAACTATATCAGTTACGGCCTAATGTCCCGTTCAAACAAAGTCACGTCTTAAAAGCCAACATCAAAATAACATTATTGTAACTCAACCAGGGCCAAAAAAGACCCAAAAATAATTTATTAAGTCACAGCTGTGAAAGCCCCAAATATTTCCAACACAAAACAACCACTAGGGCTTTGAAGAATTCTTAAACAATACATCATAGTATCGGCCACATGGCCTTCCAAAACATTTTAAAACATAGTGTATCTATGACCGAGCCGTAATCCAAAAACCCAATGAACTGCATCAACTAAAAACAAACACCATACACCACTGCAAGAGGAACCTCAACGAGACCGAGGCTTACCAGTTTGAATACAAAGCCTAGAATCCCTGCATGGAGTCTTTACAACGTAATTCTAACACAGACCCTTCACTGGTAATCCTGCACAAGTATAATAAGCATAAGTTTAGAAATGTATACAATGGCAGAGTTTTTAACTTATGCATAAGAGAAAAATTGTTATAAAACCCAAATATTTACCTCACCTGGAGAAAATGACCTTGGCCTCAAACTGGGTAACGAGATCAGACCCTTGCCACCAGAGCATCTACGCCGAGGAACGATGATATCTATGTCAATAAAACCCTAACACGAAGAGTGCCAACCCGAGAATTACAAACACGATGCAACCGAGTCAGGCCACACCAGAAAAACGAGCAGTAAGACAAAGAACCCAATACTCTTTAAAAAAACACTCAGTTAATAGTCAGGAACCGTGCCCACTCTAACAAGTCCACTCTCGCAGCACCATTATTTGGGAAGGAAGCATTTTGCAGAGTCAAGGTAACGAATGGAGCAGTGTTTGCAGATCTAGGGTAGTGGTGACGGAGAGTTCTCACTCAAATCAAGAACAGTGGCCAAATGTTCCTCTACACAGAAGAAGAATGTATCAACAAGGAGGCTTAACCAGAGTCAAAGGAATGACAGTGAAACCATGCAGCCATGAGCCTACGGCTCTTCACTCCATAGTAGAGAAAAACATAGTGAGGCAATAATGCAAAATTTTAGGGTTTTAGTGCATTTTATATTTCTACCAAAGTCAACCAAAAACCTAACCAACGAATAACGACCACGTGGCTTTAGAAATATTTGAGTAGTGTGGCTTTTATGTTATAGTCGAGATCTCCTTGGAGCAACCTACACACATGATCATTTTACAAAGAAAAATTTGGTTATAAACCTTTGTTTTAACTCACATTATCGTGACTTGACAATTATGCATTTATAACCTTAAACAATCATATAGAAAGGTATTGATTACATCCACTAGGGTTTGTATTATGTTTTACAATCTTAGAAATGGGTAAAAACCTTCACAAGGAATCCTTCAACATTAATTGCCCAACAAACATCAATATAAGAGAAACCATATCATAGTATAAGTCCTTGTAAAAGGCTTAATCTTTAATGTTTGTATGCTTGAAAACCTAAGTTAAGGTTGAGCTTGATTTTTGTCAGTCTAGGTATTAAATTAAGTATCATTTTAAGATACTAGTAATTTGTTTATCAATAATACCCTATGAGATGAGGATTATACAAAGGTTAAAAGGGATATATTTTTATAGAAAATAATTCTTTCTTCCTTACATAAAAAACAGTAATACTATAGTTTAAAGAAATTACAATTTGTATTAGTGCATCTCTATTTGGTAAATACTAGAATGGTTGGTAAAATATCTTATGCACTGGGTATTAGTTTTATGTATGTTTATTAGTCAATGTATCTTATGACTATACTTAGATCATAGGTTTTCCTAGGTTTATTTAACTTGTTATTTTTGGAAACGAATACTCTAGAAGTTTAATCCACATCAAGTAAATAAACAAAGAAAACTACTATACAAGATGCCTTTCACTAGAGTTACATACAGGCATTAAACTTAAAATAGAATGATGAAAGTTGAATGAACAAGTTATGGTTATAGCGAAATAAAAGAGCAACTGGACTAGGTTGAGTTTACACAAAAAATAAAATTCTAGAAACTATTATGGAACATAAATATACAGATCAACGATACGTCATTTATTGCTCAAAGCTGTAAAATAAATAAATTTACTAGCATTATATTTTATGCTAGTTGAGATAATAATATTGATATGGAAAACTGGTAACAAAACTTCTTACTTGTAAAAGAAGCATTACTTCACTGCATTAGTTATAATCTAAGTAAGCCTCGATCTCAACTGAAGTTCTTTCCTACTTTCATAAGACAGTAAAACAAACTTAGCATTAGAAATTAAATAGATGTTTCATTTCCTGTTATTCCAAATCACAACCTGCTAAATCAAATCCTTAACAATGAATTATGAATTCAAACAATAAGTATGCAGAACTAGAGATTAAAAAAGAATTCAATTCTAGTTTAAAACTGTTTAAGGTAACCATTAAGAGTTAATTTGTTCCTAAGTAGTGACGACCGCACACATTTTATGTTATATGAAAATTTTTACATTTTTACGAATTTTTGGAGTATTATATGTGGTATCAGAGCACAAGTTCAAACACTAGGCCTGAATGTGGTTAAACTTGCATAGATAAACAGTAGATTTAATGCATGCATACTGATTACTATTTTTCTTTTGAAATGTTATTTCCAGAAAAGTTTTATGAGCTAAATTGCAGGTATGGAAATAATCGAGGAATATGTAGATGAAGAGTCCCCGTTTAATGAACTAAGTAATTCTAGAAGAGAACCAATACAGGAAGAAATAACTAATAAATGTCCTGGATTATTACAAACGGTTAAGGAGTTAAGAACTGAGATGGAAACATTCAAAAAGGAAAATGAAAGAATTTTGAGAGCTCAAGAGGAGCTGAATCAGATCTTGATGAAACATTTTCAGAATGAAGAAAAATATAAACAGACAGGATTTGAAGATATGTCCTACCAACACAAAAGCAAAAAGTCTAAACAGTCTAAAATCGAAAGTAGCTCATCCTCTGATATTTATGGTGATCCACATAGGAAAAATTATCAGTATACTAGTGATAGTAGCGAAGATAATCATTATTCAAGAAAAATAAAATTTAAGCCTTATGAAGAAATCTCAGGAGAATTTAAGAAAATAAAACCACCAACATTCGATGTTGAAACTGAGAAGGGAGAAGAGGCTGAGGCTGCTAATTCTAGGCATGCTAATAAAACTTCCCATTGAAGACAGCTGAGGCTACTCATTCTTAACTTGTGAACATTCTGGGTGAATGAAGTGCACAAGAAAATTCGATGGAGGCGACTAGCTGAAGTATGTTTTGAGTGGAAAGTGTTGAAGATCTAAACTAGTGCAGCTATTCTAAGCTGAGTTCATGCCACTGCATGTAGAACTGATTGACTGCTGAACACTCAGTAGAGTTACAAACTTGATTATTAAACTACATCTCGCACCCAGTACTTCTACCAGGTGGAGCAGGAGACAAGCTTGGGGGTCCTGAGATTTGCAGTTCAACTTTTCTCCAGGAGTTGGTTGGGAGGAACAGGTTCCTTAAGCTATTTTCACCTCTTCTACATTTCCAGGTTCTACTTGATTTTTCTAGTTTCCTAATTGTTTACTGTTATTTAAAAGGCTAGAGTTTAAGCAAAAATATATTATGTTTCTACTTTGTTGTTGCTAGAGTTAGTTAATGAAATACTCTTACTATGAAAATATAGCTAAATGTTGGAATATATAGGTTAGGGTAAATGATAAGAAGAATTTCCATTTTTACTAATAGACAAAAAAATACTTAACTGTATTTTTCCACACCTTTTTAAGGTAGTACTCTAGTACAATAGGTTAGATTAACTTCAGATAAAGAACCGAATGAATTATGCATGAATGTGTTTTATTAATTTCTACAGGTTTCATAAGAGTTATTCATATGAATGTTTTTCCTTTCTATTTCAGATGTTTTTAATTAGACATAGTACTTTGAATAACATACACATATCTGTCTTAGGAAATATTTAAAAGTATAAATTTACTAGCCTGTGTATTTACTTACATAATAGATAGATTACTCACTAAAAGTCTATTGTTATAGTATTTAACAGACATTATAAAAACAAGAATTAAATAACTAGGATTAACTTAAAGAAACAGTAAATAAGGCTAGAAATTTACTGTAATAATTTCATCTAAGAAAAATAGAAACTAGAATATTATTATAATCAAATAATAACTATGTATTTAAACTAAGGGAAATTAGGGATTTATAAATAAAACCTATTTGAAGGAACTGTAAAATATAAACAACATTACCACCTCATTTACTAGCAGAGGGGTTAATCTTTTCACCCATAAATAAATTAAAGCCTACATACTGCATTTATATAACCATAAGCATCAAATAAATGAATATATAAAAATTTAAAACATTTGAAACAATATTAAAACAATATGATTTATAAACTGAGAGAAAATAAGTAAAAGACTTTTTAAATAATCAAACCCAGGAAACACAGTGAAGTCTTAGTTTATTTATTTAACTTTTCTTCAATCTATTTGTCGAGTATTTTCTTACTGACAGTGAAAATTAGTTCTGTCATAGAAATTAACTGGTTGAGCTTTATTTAGCTTATAATTAAAATTAAACAACGAGGAACAGAAACATAATAAACTTCTTAAAGATATTTTTTTCAACTATCTAGTCAATAAAACAAATATCAACTTACAGTAACAATAACTCTTTGTATGTTAAATTTAAAAGAATTGAAAAATAAACCAGTATATATAAACATTACAGCCTGCCATCATCTTATAAAACCGCAACAATTATATATATAAATTATCAAAAATATAATTCACAAAACAATAAGCTTTGAGCTTATTTATAATTTAAATAGCATTTAAACCCTAAAATGAAACTATATCAGTTACGACCTAATGGCCTGTTCAAACAAAGTCACATCCTAAAAGCTGACATCAAAATAACATTATTGTAACTCAACTAAGGTCGAAAAAGACCCAAAAATAATTTATTAAGTCACGACTGTGAAAGACCCAAATATTTCCAACACAAAACAACCACTAGAGCTTTGAAGAATTCTTAAACAATACATCATAGTATCGGCCACATGGCCTTCCAAAACATTTTAAAACACAGTGTATCCACGACCGAGCCGTAATCCAAAAACCCAATGAACTGCATCAACTAAAAACAAACACCATACACCACTGCAGGAGGAACCTCAGCAAGACCGAGGCTTACCAGTTTGAATACGAAGCCTAGAATCCATGCGTGGAGTCTTTATGGCGTAATTCTAACATAGACCCTTCACTGGTAATCCTGCACAAGCATAATAAGCATAAGTTTAGAAATGTATACAACGACAGAGTTTTTAACTTATGCATAAGAGAAAAAATGTTATAAAACCCAGAGATTTACCTCACCTGGAGAAAACGACCTCGGGCTCGAACTGGTTAACGAGATCAAACCCTTGCCACCAGAGCATCTACGCCGAGGATCGATGGTAGCTCTGTCAATAAAACCCCAATACGAAGAGTGCCAAGCCGAGAATTAAAAACACGATGTAGCAGAGTCAGGCCACACCAGAAAAATGAGTAATAAGACAAAGAACCCAATATTCTTTAAAAAAACACTCAGTTAATAGTAAGGAACCATGCCTACTCTAACAAGTCCACTCTCGCGGCACCATTTTTTGGGATGGAAGAATTTTGCAGATTCAAGGTAACGAATGGAGCAGCATTTGCAGAGCTAGGGTAATGGTGATAGAGAGTTCTCACTCAAATCAAGAACAGTGGCCAAATGTTCCTCTACACAGAAGAAGAATGTATCGACAAGGAGGCTTAGCTGGAATCAAAGAAGTGACAGTGAAGCCATGCGGCCATGAGCCTGCGGCTCTTCACTCCATAGAAGAGAAAAACATAGTGAGGCGATAATGTGAATTTTTAGGGTTTTAGTGCAGTTTATATTGCTACCAAAGTGAACCAAAAACCTAACCAACGAATAATGACCACATGGCTTCAGAAATATTTGAGCAGTGTGGGTTTTATGTTATAGTTGAGATCTCCTTGGAGCAACCTACACACATGAGCATTTTACAAAGAAGACTTTGGTTATAAACCTTTGTTTTAACTCACATTATCGTGACTTGACAATTATGCATTTATGACCTTAAACAATCATATAGAAAGGTATTGGTTACATACACTAGGGTTTGTATTATGTTTTACAATCTTAGAAATGGGTAAAAACCTTCACAAGGAATCCTTCAACGTTAATTGCACAACAAACATCAATATAAGAGAAACCATGTCATAGTATAAGACCTTGTAAAAGGATTAATCTTTAATGTTTGTATGCTTGAAAACCTAAGTTAAGGTTGAGCTTGATTTTTGTTAGTCTAGGTATTAAACTAAATATCATTTTAAGATACTAGTAATTTTTTTTATCAATAATACCCTATGAGATGAGGATTATACAAAGGTTAAAAGGGATAGATTTTTATAGAAAATAATTCTTTCTTCCTTACATAAAAAGCAGTAATACTATAGTTTAAAGAAATTACAATTTGTATTAGTGCATCTCTATTTAGTAAATACTAGAATGGTTAGTAAACTATCTTATGCACTAGGTATTAGTTTTATGTATGTTTATCAGTCAATGTATTTTATGACTATACTTAGATCATAGGTTTTCCTAGGTTTATTTAACTCGTTATTTGTGGAAACGAATACTCTGGAAGTTTAATCCACATCAAGTAAATAAACAAAGAAAACTGCTATACGAG
Source organism: Pseudotsuga menziesii (assembly GCA_001517045.1). Lineage (NCBI taxonomy): Eukaryota > Viridiplantae > Streptophyta > Pinopsida > Pinales > Pinaceae > Pseudotsuga > Pseudotsuga menziesii. Next base: position 1,022,964 of record LPNX010379394.1, read on the forward strand.
ATGCCTTTCACTAGAGTTACATACAAGCATTAAACTGAAAATAGAATGATGAAATTTGAATGAACAAGCTATGGTTATAGAGAAATAGAAGAGTAACTGGACTAGGTTCAGTTAAAAAAATAATACTTTTATTCTAGAAACTATTATGGAACATAAATATACAGATCAACAATACCTCATTTATTTCTCAAAGCTATAAAATAAATAAATTTACTATCATTATATTTTATGCTAGTTGAGATAAAGAATATCGACCTGGAAAACTGGTAACAAAAATTCTTACCTGTAAAGGATCTGTAAAAGAAGCATTACTTCACTGCATTAGCTATAATCTAAGTAAGCCTCGAACTCAACTAAAGTTCTTTCCTACTTTCATAAGACAATAAAACAAACTTAGCACTAGAAATTAAATAGATGTTTCATTTCCTTTTATTCCATATCATAACCTGCTAAATCAAATCCTTAACAATGAATTATGAATTCAAACAATAAGTATGCATAACTAGAGATTAACAAATAATTCAATTCTAGTTTAAAACTGTTTAAGGTAACCATTAAGAGTTAATTTGTTCCTAAGTAGTGATGACCGCACACATTTTATGTTATATGGAAATTTTTAATTTTTTATGAATTTTTGGAGTATTACACAAGCCATCATCTGTATCATCTGATCCAGATTCAACATTGTAAGGATTGGCCATATCATCATCTTCATCGATGTCAGTTACGATCATCATGTCATCGTCGATATCATCTTCATGGACATTGTGTGCTACATCATATGATTCAACTATTTCTTCGACATTTTCTTCTAGAACATGATCATCTAACTCATGTTGATAATATTCAACATCGTCTTCTTCTTCAATACAATCTTCATTACCTTCCTCTACATTATACTTTACCGGCCTTCCAATTGGATCGTGTCTCATAACAAATGACCAACCCCCTCTACTTGCAACCTCAGAGTAAAATACATGTTGACATTTCCTTGGAAGAACATAGGGCTTCATTCCTGGCTCAAACAACCTTGTATTAATCATGGTAAATCCATTATCATGTTCAATAATAGTTTTATTGGTGTCACGTTGATTCAATTGTAACATGTACCATTTGACAACGAACAGAACTACCTTGAAAGAATTAAAGTCACATTGAATGATATCTTCCAAATACCCATAGTATCGATTTTCTGAGAGTTCTGGATGTCTATCACTTAAGAGGAAACATTGGTTACCTCAAAGACTACAGATATCCCATAATCTGATGTTTTCTTCATTTCATCTAACTTTTTTATGTGATATTTCCATCCATTTCACCACATAGCCTTATGGTGTTTTACCTACAACAAGCCATACACATAATTATTACATCATGATCCATTTATGATTAAGTGCATGTTTATTCCCTACAGGGAAAAAAATCAATGTGTACATCAATATGTTTGTAAAAAAAATAGTGTGGTTGATTAATATGCTTTCCTGCTTATCTTTTAAACTATATGTTAAATCGATTTTCCTTTGTGTAATATTGGTATCTCCATTGCAATGTGATGCTTTGACGAATGAAGCCACACATTCCTATGATATTCCATGACCAACTTGTTCACATCGTTCAATCCATACCTTCATCCAGTCAAGATTGTTTGTGATGTATAAATAAAGTGCATCCCACTCTCGACCAACTGTTTGATAAAACTAAAACTAAAATTCAATAGAAATGTATATTCACTTAACAAAGTATACACTTTTAATTGATGAATATTGAATATTAAAAATAGAATATGTATGATATATACATAAAAATAAATAGTCAAATGTAATATATTAATTAATCTCCACTAACAATAATTACCTTTCACCTTCCTCGATCTACATTTCCCCTTCGGGTACTCCCCTTCAAAATTGTTATTGGAGTGTGGATCACAAATACGAGCTAAATTGAGCATTGACGATAATTTAGGAATATATTCACTAATATGCATAATGTTTTGGTATACCATATATCCTTAAACCATAAAACCCTCGGGGTGTTCTCATTGTCTACCCAAACCCTTCAAAAAATTCAAGTTCCTCTCAACCATCCACATGGACCTTGAGTGTACAGGTCCACACAATTCAATCTCCTCAACTTGGTGTATGAGATAGTGTTCTTGTGCATTGAAAAATGTCGAAGGTAGATGCTTCTGCATTTCACACATGAGACGAGTAATTTCTCTCCTCCAATACTCTGTATCTTCTTTATGGATTTCTTTAGATAACAATCATCTACAAGTGATGCAAACCAATCACGAGATTTAACAAAAAAAACATTATATTACACAACGTGAATTAGTGCACAAAAATAAAATATAAGTTCTAAAATGAATTAAACAAACACTAAGCACAAGAAAAAAATTGCTACTTACCTCATGTATTTCCCAAGATTATATATAACTTGTTTGGCATTATTGTCTAAGATGTCTGGGAGAGAGAGAGGCCAAACATATTGTAACAATATACAAATTGTTTCATTTTTTTACATAAAGTCTAGACAAAAAATTACCACCAATATGCATTAGAATATTGTTAATATAGCAATAATTATATGCATACCATAATAATTAGCTTCATGAAGATATTCCAATCATGTGTTTTCACCCCCGCAAAATCACCTTTCTTTGTTACGATATTCTTCATGTTTGCACAAAATCCAGTGAGAAATTTAATTTTTTGCATGACTTATTTTACAACAATACTTTGTTGCTTCGTTAACATCCATGGAAGTGAGTTTATATTAATTTGGTCTCTGTTTCTATGAAATTGAATGACGTCTTTCATTACATGGTTGGATTCTTGAATGTCATTGCAAATTTTGACATTTTTTCTCTTTCTCACTCCTTCCATCCAATATTCCTCATAATGTTTCAGCCACATTCTTTCCCATATGCATTGTATCAAACAAATGAGAAATTCATAGGTGCTCATAGTAGGGAAACTTACTGAATTGTTTAGGATAACTTTTTGTTCCTCGTGGAAACCCATTAATGCATTCATGATCACAACGACCATAATGAATCATAGTTTAAAAATAAATAACAGAAATCAATGTCAATTACAGTAAGCAATACACAATAAACAAAATTTCATAACATTTCATATATGATGATTCATATGTACCTTGACGATTTCTATTATATTGCAACTTCCATAGGTGAGGTGTCATTCTCTGCGGTTTTAATGTAGTCTCTTGCTTCCCACTAAAAAAATGTATTTCGATGGTTCGATACATATGATTCTTATAGGGGAAGTGCCTATACTCATCAAACACCTCATTTCCTAAAATTTTGGAAGGACAAGATTTGATCTTAGGACCACCAACTAGACATTCAAATTTTCCCTTTGTCTAAGGACCTACATGTCAATTATAATTAAATATATAATGAATGGATAATTTAAGAAAACATGCATGCATAATATATCAACTAGTTCATAAAAATAAATGTAATTAAAGTGGAACTTAATAATAACAAATCGCAAAAATGGGTTAACCCTGGGGCATCATGTATTGTCCATACAAGCATTGCATGGAATTCAAATTTTCTTTGTCATATTGGTTTAGATACGTCATACATAGTGATGTTATTCCATAACTTTAGTAGCTCATCAATAAGAGATTCAATATATACATTCATATCTTTAACTTGGTACTTACCTGATTGATTTGAACATATAAAATATATAATTATTACAACCATTTAGATATATAAGCCATGCACAAGAGAAAAATAAAACATATATATGACATTATGCGACAAAATACGACAAATGTGATTCCACTAGTTAAAAAAAAATTGTAGACACATACCTGCAATAATCATCGACAACATTATGTGATCACTCTTTATTGACAATCAGGGAGGAATGTTATTGTTGATAATAAAAATATGCCACACCGAGTAAATGGATCTCATCTCTGCAAATGGATTGACACCATATGCTACCAAAGAAATCCTAAGATTATGAGGTTATTTTTTAAAGTGAGGCCATTTTTCCTCCATATATCTAAATGCATAACCATCTGCAAGCATTCGAATAATGTCATCTTGAATTATGTTTCGTGCATGGTCATCCATAAATTACGCTATGTTTTTGCACCTGAACAGTCGTTGCAAATGTGGAATAATGGGAATATAAAAAAGAACCTCATGAGGCGCCTTTTTTGTTAATTGATATGTTCGATATCTACTGATATGAAATTTTGAACATTCAGTTTCAAATTCATGTTGATTATAATATATAACAAGGTCATCAGGGCATGCATGAATTGCTTCATATTGCATTCCAATTTCTTTCATGATGGAAGATAAATCTCGAAATGTGTGAGGTAAAATATTTGACGGTGGTAACAAAAATTCAGCTATCAAGCTACAACAAATTAAAATAAAAATCTAGTTAATATATAAATATATAAACAATATTAATGAAACACATTTCATCCATATTAATTTGACTTATGGATTACAATTATTTTATTAGATGAACAATGAAAACCCTTAGCACGATCATATATATGTAATGGATTATATTACATACCTTAACATCCATGTTACTGATATGTTTGAAAGACCATTCATAACCTTCAAGTTCATTATCATCAATATAGCATAGAGAAGATTTGTGTTGGAGCCCTCATAAAAGGGGTTCATATGCCTTCTCAAGAAGAGGTAAATCATGAACACCATCAAAGTCATCATTTTCATGATCATCATCATCATCATCATCCATTATAACATAAAATGTATCATGGATCAATGTATTTGTACCATCATCTTCAACTATGTTATCAGTATGATCATCTTCTTCAATATGATCATTAACTTGTTCTCCATTATTCATACTCCATGTTCCTATGGTACTTGTTCTAAAGGCATGTACTCTGAACAATATGTCGTAGGGTTTCTTTCCTTTATAATTACATGAAACCGTCAATACATATTAGTTAATATAAGAAATATTAAAATAATACATACATTTACAAAAGCAATCAATATAAAAACATATATAATGCAAAACTTAAATATAGATGATATTCATGTCCCCCCTCAGTGTGTCCATGTTCCCTACAATGTTTTGTGGTTGTTGTGATCTTTATTCTTCTCATTTTAAAGCCCATGCATTTACTACATAGACAATAACATTTCCTGTCACCCATTGTTTCTAGTCCATCCCACAATCTAGCAAGCAATTTTCGATTTTGTTCATCTAGATCAAGAATATTGATATTTGACATTTTCTCATAAATAGATTGAATGAAGATTATCGATATTAAAAAAACAATCCCCACAATTCACTATTTTTAATCACAAAAACAATTGAAATAATTGTGTATTCTTTTACAGAAACCAGTTTGTGGGAATAATATAATTTCTGCATACCGTCACTCGTATAGCAAACCTATCGAAATGTTACCATAATTTATAGTTTTTAAAATTTAACATTCGCTGGATATCCAACGATATTACCCTTATTACCGTTACCATGTATATGTCAGATAACCGATGGAATTCATCAAATAATCAATTTCAGTGGTTGGATAACCGACGTCCGTCGGATATCCGAAAATACCATGTATCAACTAAATTTTTTTTGATCAAAGTTCGTAATTTTGAAGGAGAAATCCGACGAGATAGTCAATTTCGTCGAATTGCGTCAAATTTGTTCGTCGAATTTTGGGTTCAAATTTTGTTATGAGAGGATGATGATATGGTGCTCTAAGGTGAATTAATTTCCTTGCATGAGAAAATTATGTCATGGTTCATGTCATATTATTAGAAAATCCATAGAGGTAGACACCCTTGGGTGTTAAGATATGAATGGAGGTATGTAAACTCCTTTCTTTTATTGGCCAATTTAGCAATAACACAAACAACATAAAGATTGATATATTTTTGGCATTCATAAAGATGTAAGTCCAATAAACATATATCTACAGTAATGTAAGGTCTTATGGATGTTGAAATGACTTTCTTCCAATAAAATCCTATATAAGCTTATTGCTTTCTTACCTTACCAATACACATAATTTTCGAAGGTGGTAGAAGTTTTCACAAAGGAACAAATTTGTGCACAAATTTTCTTGGAGAAAATTCAATATACTTTAATTCAAAATTTTCATTTAATAAACAAATACTGAAACTAAATAGTAATAAAACATAACTTTCATCTCTTTCAACTTTTCCTTTTTACACTACCAGTTAGGTCAATGTGTTAAAGTAATCTTCAGTCCTTTAACACTACTAGTTAGGTCGTTGTGTTAAATTAATCTTCAGTAACATGTCATCAAAAATCAAAATAAACAAAATGTTTATTTAGAAATAGAAGAGATGGGAGAGGAAACTTACATGTGTGTGAAACCCTTCCTTTAACATACTCAGAAAAGTTACTTTTAGAAAAGACTGAACCTCTCAGAGGTCATTCAACACTAGGAATCAAGTGACCCTAATCAAGGGTTAGTACAAACCTGAGAGAGAGATTGATGGTTGCGCTAAGTCAAACAGGAGTGGTCAAAGACAGTCAGAAAACATATAAGAAGTACCAAGACTTAAGACAAGAGTTCTGGTCAATAAACTTAGTACAAGAAATAATCAAACAGAGAACCTAGAAAAAATGTTGATACTTAATACAAAGAAACATACCTCAATGAGATCTTAGTATAATAGAAAACAAATCAAAACAAGTCTCAGTAAACTAGATCAAATTTAGTGTACATAGAGCAGATCTCAATAGCTATGACCTCAAAGAAATACTCAGATCAGATCTAAAACAAACTGGTTGATCACCATAAGTTTATGATCATATCCTAGGGCTCACAACCTCTACCAAAAATTTATTTCAGATCTCACGGTCTACAAAATAAATACAACCAGCAAGTAACTGAGTCTTAGGGTCACATGTTTAGAGTCTAGTAGGATTCAAAGAGATCGGAGCTCATGAACAAAAGATCAAACCCAAAACATAGCAGACCGATTCTCAACATAGAAGGAGTGAGCTTGAAGAAGTTAGATCGAAACTCAAGCATGTATAATGAACCTTACAAAAAACAGATCTGAGCATAAAGAATTATGTCAAGTTTGCTAGGGTTCACGGCTAGCACAGAAGGAGCAGATTGGGTGCATAAAAAAATATGACTTTAACATGTCCTCAACAGGTGAAATGAATTGGATAAATCAGAGTTGGAAGGTTGGGTCCTTGTCTCAAGCAGCAAAAATTAAACTTTATATTAAATCAAAACAAGCTGAACAGGTGGAATCCTTAGCTGAGCGAGCTGCAACAACGAACTTGGAACCCCTTGATGTCATCATATTTGAGATGGAAAGATTATGATAAACGAAAAGAAGAAGTCCTTAATATATATATGAATAAGAACTTCTAGAAAGGTCAAAATAAAAAATAAAAATTTAAGTTGGGTTTCCATCAAATTAGGAAGTGACCACCTTTAAACAAAAATAAAATATAAAAAATAAATAAAGTCACATAAGAGAATAATAATAATAAATAAATAAAATAAAAAGATAAAATAAAAGATAAAAAATAAAAATAAAAGAATCACATAGAGTGAACAAACAACCAAAGTACCCATAAGACCAAAACATCAAATGTGGTATAAAATAAAAAATAACTCAAGGTGGGTAGATGACCCTATTTACCACAAGTCACATATAAGGTACCATAATACCAATGAACAAAAAAAGTAAATAAATCAAGGTGTAGTACAACAAATCATTTCTCTCTCAAATGTATAAGTGTTCCATATAACCTGAAAGTTCAATATCATTGTATAAGGAAGGGTCCATGCGGATGATGTGATCATGTGGTCCTCTAGATTTCTCCTATGGTCAAATTGGGATAGAAATTTGTTATTTTTGTGCTTTGAATATTGTATTGAGTTAGGAGACTACTCTGCATGTGACAAACCTTTCAATTGTGTTTGTATCCCACATGTGGGACAAATATTTATGCTAGAGGGAATAGATTGTGTTATGGGCCCCTATTAATAAACCATGAGCCCTAAAAGCAACATGTAGGACCTAATCCCTTGGGTATTGATTCCATACCATTCCCTCTAAGAAGAATATAGATTCTAAGCATATGGACATTAACCAAGAAGTATGTATTGGGAAAGAAGACCATTACATTGTAATTCAACTTTGAAGCATGCCTTGACTAAGGATACCCTTCCTAGTGTCAGTAACCATGAAATAAACTTGTATCCCAACCTTAGACCAAATATTCCCTTCAAAGGACCTATATCATGGTTAAGGGTCATGTAGATGCCCCTAAAGCATGTATTGGGTGAGGAGATCCTCCTCAATGCATAAAACCTCAAAATTAGGCATGTATCCTACTTGTGGACCAATGATTACATACGAAGGATGTACCTATGTCACATTTTGGGTCCCCATTCATATCCCATATGCTTTATAAATTGACACTTTAGGTTTCAATCTATTTAGTTTGGTCATCAACGCATGTTTGGAGAAAGGAGAACCTTCCCTAGTTTACCAAATCTCCAAATTAGTCTCACATGCCAAATATTCCTTATGGTGGGCTTGCATTGTGGTCCAAGTCTTCATCCTTCTTTCATGTGCATACAAATTAGTTATTTTAGGGCATAAGTAATTGAAATTTGGCCTCAAACATGTCGTGGGTGAGGAGGCCTTTCTTTGGTGTGCCAAATCTTAGAATGCGTCTAGATCCCACTATCAAGACAAACTTTTCACTTTGAGGGTCTATCTTGTGGTTTGGAGAGTATTTCATGGCTTGTGTGTCATATAAGTGTTCCATTTAGGACCCAATCCATAAATATTTGGTCCCAAACCATTTCTATGGTGAGAAAACCCTACCTCGGTGCACTAAACATTAGAATTTGGCATGTATCCTATTTTAGGGTTAATGATACCCATCCAAAGGGAATGTCTCATGGGTTTATAATTGATTTGATTCAAATGATGCAGCAGCAAAGGCTATTTTTTAGATTGAAAAGTTAAGAAATTGAAGAAGTGAATCTAGGAACTCCTCAATAACCCAAGATGGTAAATATGTCTAAATCCATTCCATCATAATTCAAGCAAAATCTATTTATTTGTTCAAATATTTTATTTATGTTTTTGCTTGTAGTTGCAACAATTTAAAACTTATGACACATCAATCATCAAGCATTGCATACCATTGAAGGAAGTGGTAAAGCCTTTTTGGTAGAAGTTAAGACAAGTAAATTTGGTACTCCTTTAATTCAACCTTCTCTCCCACATCCAACAAGGAATTTTTGCATTCATCAAATCCCTCAACTCGAACAGAGAATTCAACAATTTGGCATTAAAAATAATTGTTCAATGAATTCAACAAATTGCAAAAAAAATTATTCAATTCATATCATTCCATATCATTAGGAATCTAAATCACGAGGAAAATGTGAAAGAAAATGCTAGAACTAGTCTTAAATCCAAGAAAATTGAATTCTCCAACAACGAAATTGGCCATCACCGTACAGGCTTGAGAGATTATACAATGAGTGAAATATTTACTCATTATGTTTGAGTGAAAGATTATACAGTGAGTGAAAGATACTACTCATACTTGCAGTTTATGTTTGAATTAATCGATATTTTCAAATCTCACAACAAAGGTTCAGAAAAATCTGTTGTATACACAGATTGCTACAATCATAGGGGAGTTTTGTAATGTAGTTAATAGAAAATATGGTCTAAGAGGGAGTCTTAGAAACTCTGGAGTCGCATGAAGAGAATATTTTATTTGGATGCTCTTCATTTTGGAAAAATTGGTACCAAAGGAACATGAAGAATGTTAACAGTGGACACTTGAATCCCCATCTTTTGAATTCCTACACCAAAATGCTACTTGTTGACTGGATGTTTTCTTACCGAAACATTTCACAGGCTAATGAATGTGAAGAGGAAAACACAAAAAAATAAGGATTTTGTACACAATTAAAATGACTGTTGTTGAGGGACTTGCAAAATGAATAGCTTCTCCACTAGCCCTGATAGTGGGTTTATGCAGGGCTTTCCCCATGGTCGCTTGACCTAGATCGAGAGCTGTGAATTATGAAAACATTGGTATCTTTCGACCCAAGTGAACGGTTTGGCACATTTGTTGGATGCTTGCTCCAAATTTCTTCCCAACAGGGAAAAAAATAGAACTCTTGCATTATTTGGAGCTTTGAACCCTGATGTGGGAGACAGAGAATCAAATCTGAATCCTTAGTTGCTGGAGAGAATCTCAAGTTCTGAATCTTCGTTCTTCAGTGGAATATACAACTTCTAGGTGGGTGGATGGGAAGGGTATCTAATATGTCAAAGTTGTACTGCAAGTGATGATAGAACGCGCTAGAAGAGGCAATTAGAAGAGAAGCAGGTTCCTAGACAACCCAAATACAGGTCTTGACTATGATATAGGAGGCTTGGAAACTGGGGAGGTATGGAACTATAGTTCTTAACACAAACTTCCTAGGCACGTAGGAATCTTAAGAGCTCCAGTCCCTTCTCTCATCGAGTGACTTGAACCCTACAAAAACACAATGAATCAAACCTTGAACCTATTTTGTAACCCCCAAACCATGAATGGATATGAGTAAAATTAGAGATATGTTAGATATGACATAAACTCATCAATTTAGGAGGCATTATGTTCCTGGCTTGATAGATTGCAATAGCTTCAGTTCCTACCCAAATGAGTCAGATTCCATAGTTCATAACCCTTCTCCCAATAAGCGACTCAAACCCTACGAAAACACAATGACTCGAACCTTGAACCTATTTCGTAACCCCCAAACCATGAACGCATATGAATAAAATGAGAGATATGTTAGATATGGCATAAACTCACTGATTTAGGAGGCATTATGTGCCTAGCTTGATAAATGTAGCAACTTTGGTTCCTACCCAATGGAGGCGGAGTCCACAGTTCAGAAACCTTCTCCCTCTGAGCAACTCGAACCCTACGAAAACACAATGACCTGAACCTTGAACCTATTTCGTAACCCCCAAACCATGAACAAATATGAGTAAAATGGGATATGTTAGATATGACATAAACTCACCGATTTAGGAGGCATTATGTTCCTGGCTTGATAGATTGCAGTAGCTTTGGTTCCTACCCAAAGGAGGTGAAGTCTAAAGTTCAGAACCCAAAGAAGGCGGAGTCCATATTTCAGAACCCAAAGGAGGTAGAGTCCACAATTTTCTTAGTGACGAGAGGTAGAGTTCATAGTCCACTTGACGAGAGGTAGAGTCCAGTACAGTTCGCTTAGCGACGAGAGGTGGAGTTCACCGTCCACTTGGCGGTGATGGGAGGAAGAGTTTAACTCAATTTGCAACGAGAGAGTGAGGTAAGGTATGTATGCGTGTTTTGTTTTTTGTTTTTCATTTTTCATTTTTTTTAATTAATAGGTTTCTTTTTTAATTTTATTTTAAAATTTTTGATATTTAATATTAAAAGAAGTTTATTTATTTATTTTTGTTAAATGATTTTTACAAAAATGTCATCATTCCAGAGGTAGAGGTTTAAATCTAAGGTATTGAGCCATAGCATTTATCGCTAAGACTCATGGAAAATTGTGTCCACTCAAGAATCAAGATGCACTAAGAGGGATTCATTGTGTCCACTCAGGATGCACACACCTCAAGGCCCAAGGGTTGAGAAAGAGATGGTAATTAACACTTGCAAGTAGTCCAAAGTCTCATAATACAAAACTAAATGATGATGTTGATAATGAAATCATCGTCATTGTCATAAACAACACAAATATCGTCGACCTTGTCTTCATGGCCATCATTGTCATCAGAGAGAACATTTTCATTATAATCATCACAGATAACCTTTACCCCTTTCACATATCAACCCTTAACATTTATATTCCCTTACATATAATGTTATAACTTTAACAACTATAGTTAACAATAAAATTATAAATCAAACTATTATAACACTAACACCTTGTTGGATGAGTCTAGTCGGACTTACATAGTTTGCATGTAATTGCTAATATTTAAACCATATTTTATCCCCTAACAATTATAACCTCTAATATAACTTCTATAAACACCCATAACCCCTAATAAATATACCTTTTAAAGCTTATCGCTACTTATTAGTAAGCCTTAAAGCCTCTAACTCTTAATGCATAACCCCTATAAATTGTAACACTTATTGGGTAAAAACCTAAACCCTACAACCTTTATCACATATGAATCTTAATTCATAAATCATTATTAACCCATGTTTTCCCTAAGTCATTTGACCCTATAATTTCTAACTCTTATAACCATTATCATGCACAACCCAAGTACTCCTAATATAAACCATATAACAACTAATATTTAATTCTAATAACATATATCACCTATAACCCCTAATACAACCAATAACTCCTACAACCTGTTAACCCTATAATGTATAACCCTCAAAACCCCTATATCTGAGCCACAATAACCCTTTATTCCTAACCCCAGAGTTATATACTCCAAGTACAAACACATTATCACTTCACTCTATAACACATCCTTTTTTATTCTATATAAGATAGTAACCCTAGCACATATAATTCTATAACTCTAACATCAATATCCAACCCTCATAACCATAATCACTATCATGAATAACCCTTTATCCTTAAACCTTATCACTCCCAGCACCTAAACAATGTATCCATAACCACTATCATAAATAATCCTTTCTCTAATTACCAACACATAAGCCATATAACCATTATCATATATATCCCCTTACCACTAACCCTTAACATAACCTTAAATCCCTACAAAATTTAACACTTATGACCATGAATATATAACCCATACCACCTATAAATTTTAATGTTATCCCTTACTTGTTGACACTTATAACATCTAACAATGAATACACATATAGCCTTCACACGTTTAACATATGACCCTTACTCGTTATAATCCCTTATTTCATAACACATAAACACTATAATCCCTCACATCTAATCCATTACATTTTATCACCCCTAATCACTATAACTCTTAATAAAATAAATAAATATTATAACCCTGAATTTTGATAAGTCCTAACCTTTATAATTGCTTAATCCCCATAACCCTTAATCCCTGTAACCCTTAGCATTAATATATCCCTTAATAATTATAACCTCCAAGTTATGTATGCCATAACACATATAATTGATAACCCATATATCCTTTAGTCCCTATAGCACCTAGACTTGTTACTACATTTAACTCTTAATCCCTATAACATCAAATACTTCAACTCTAAATCTATAACCCCTAATAAGTAATAACCATTATAACCCTTAATGTTGAAATATTTATTCCTCGTCGTCCCTTAATCCCTATGTCCCATATAATTGTTAATCCATGTAACCTTTAACACTATATTCCTTAACACTTATAACCTTGAAGCTATATATGCCATAACACCTTTAATTTCTAACCTCTAATTACTTTAGTCCATATAGAACCTAAACCCATTAATCCATTTAACCATTAACCCCTTAAACATCTAATACTTCAAATATAAATTCTATGAGCCTTGTCATATAATCTCTAGTCTTATAACCACTACCATCTACTACCATTTATAGAATGAATTGGAGTAACCTTTCTTTTGCATTCATTAAAAATCCATTTTTTTATAATGTTGTGAATTTAAATAAGTATTAATGTAGTAATGATATAAATAACAGTATTTTATGTTTATGAATAAGTTTCATGTTAAGATTTGCATCTTTTAAATTTCTTAATAAAATATTACTTTGGTATGGTTAGCATAAATAATGAAGGAACCTTTTTTTCAAGGAAAATATTGCAAGGAAATTTAAGGGATGTAATATTAGTAACAATTGAGTTAATGACCTTTTTTGATATGGTTTGGAAACATCTTGTTTCACCTTCTAACACTTGCGAGAGTGGAGTAAGATTGTCAGTACCTTTCCAACCTCAATCAAGGCACAAAAGGGAAAACATGTCACAAATGAGATTTGGACCTAGGTGAGATGTATAACAACTTATCATTTTAACCACCCAATATAAGACCCAACTAACATAATATTAAAGGAAGTTAGTTGATATTATTCAAATTTAACAGTATAAAAATTATAGATGGTGTGTTGTACTATCATCATCATCATAATCATCTTCATCTCGATCATTATGGCTGTCATCATCATCATCACCACCACCGTCATCCCCATCCCCATCATAATTGTCATCAACACTATTCATAATCACAATCGTAAAAAACAATAGGTATAGGTATGGTTTTTTGATGCTCCATAAAACGTTGGCCCCGTTTTTTGATGAGTTATTTTACTCTTATTTTTTATCCATCTTCAATATATCCATAGTGAAAAAATTCGTCATGCATCCCCAATATCATGGGGAAATGAGATTACACACATTAATAAGAGGAGATTAGTAGATATTCTTGATTGTTTCACAAGGAAATCACAACCATTCAAATAGGTGAGGGAAAAGTGAGGATCCCGTCTATTGTATAGGTTTGAATAAATACAATAAGTGGATATATTTTGAAATTGAAATGTTTTTTTAATTTTTAATCATAATCATGTTTTATTATAATTGTGTTTCTCATGTTTCCATGGCACTATCATGGGATTTCATGGAAAACTAAGATACCCTAGACTCAATTTACTTTTGATGATACACACATAACTTAACCAATATTTAAAATTTGAATATGTTAAAAATTTTAAATCCTATGTGACTATTATTGTTAAGTTCTGAAATAAACACAAACTTGTTATTCAACTGAATAATTTAAATTCTCTCATATAGCATTAATTAATCACATTGCCCCTGTGTAGCACATTAATTAATATATACTAGGTATGGTTTTTTTATGCTTGAATTGTTAGTGTTAGTCATGTTTGAGTCTGGAAACCATCCCACACCATCAATGCGTGAGTCTAGTCTAACCATGCCAAATTTCAGTCCAAGCAAGCACAAATTTTAAAAATTTCAACTTTGGCCCCGTGCAACACATTAATTAATCTATAGGTATTTTTTTTATGCTCTAATTATTATTGTCAGTCATGTTTGAGTGTGGAAATCCTACCACACCGTCAATGCATGCGTCTAATCTAACCATGCCAGATTCAGTCCAAACATGCACAAATTTTAAAAAAATCAATGTTGGCCCCATGTAGCACATTAATTAATCTATAAGTCTGGTTTTTGATGCTCGAATTGTTAGTTTCGGTCATGTTTGAGTATGGAAATCCTCCCAGATCATCAATGCATGCATCTAGTCTAACCATGCCACATTTTAGTCGAAGCTAGCACAAATTTAAAAAATTTCAACATTTGCCTCGTGCAGTACATGATCAAGCACATCATTTGGGTTAGAGTGATAATTTTGCATTGCCTTACTGATCTTCTCTTTGTTTCAAGAATAATTTAATATTCTCTACTGAACATGGCCAACCATGTGAAGCTGGAAGCTCTTATGGCCCCTCCCCTCCCTCGCTTCAATCTCAATTCCCCATAACCCGACAAAATCTATGTAAAAAAAAATGTTTTTTGTCATACTTAAGAAGTAATGTCTCTAATTATAACATATGCCAACATACAGGAAAATGGAAAAAACACTAAGAAAAAGTTAATTTATACATACCAATAAAATTCAATAATTATATCGCAATATTAAATCAAAATATATAGAGTAGATATATTAAGCCATACCTCATACACTTCAATGGAATTCATCATCTTCTTCATCAAAGTCATCATCTATATCATCTGATCCAGAGTCAACATTGTAAGGATGACCATATCATCATCGTCATTGATATCAGCTACGAACGTCATGTTATCGTTGATATCATCTTCATGAACATTGTTTGTTACATCATCTGATTCAACTAATTATTCAACATCTTCTTCCGGAACATGATGATCTAACTCGTATTGATCATCTTCAACATCATCTTCTTCTTTGAGACCCTCTTCATTACCTTTCTCTACGTTATACTGTATCATCCTTCCCCTTGGATCATGTCTCATAACAAATGACCAACCCCCTCTACCTGGAACCTCATAGTAAAATACATGTTCACATTGGCTTGAAAGAACATAGGGATTCATTCCTAGCTCAAGAAACATTGTATTAACCATGGTAAATCCATTATCATGTTCAATAATAGATTTATAGGGATCACGTTGATTCAATCGTAACATGTACCATTTGAAAAAAAAAACATAACTACCTTGAAGGAATTAAAGTCACACTAAAGAATATCTTCCAAATAACCATAGTATGGATTTTATGAGAGTTTTGGATGTCTGTCACTTCTAGAGGAAACATTGGTCACCTCAAAGACTACAGATATCCCACAATCTGATGTTTTCTTCGTTTCAACCAATTGTTTGATGTGATATTTATAGCCATTGCACCACATGGTCTTATGGTGTTTTACCTACAACAAGCCATACACGTAAATATTACATCATGATTAATTGCATGTTTATGCCCTACATGGAAAAAATCAACGTGTACATCAATATGTTTGCAAAAAGAAAAAAAATAAGTGTGGTTGATTAATATGATTTCTTGCTTATATTTTAAACGATATGTTAAATCAATTTTCCTTTGTGTAAGATTGATATCTCCATTGCGATGTGTTTCTCTAACCAATGAAGCCACACATTCCCATGGTATTCCATGACCAGATTGTTCACATCGTTCAATCCATACCTTCATCTAGTCAAGATTGTTTGTGATGTATAAATGAAGTGCATCCCACTCTCGACCAACTGTTTGATGAAAATAGAAATAAAATTCAATACAAATTTATATTCACTTAACAAAGTATACACTTTTAATTTATGCATATTGAATATTAAAAATAGAATATGTATGATATATACATAAAAATTAACAGTCAAATGTATTATATTAATTAATATCCACTAGCTAATAATTACCTTTCACCTTCTTCGATCTACCTTTCACCTTTGGGTACTCCCCTTCGAAATTGTTGTTGGAATCTGCATCACAAATGAGACCTAAATTGAGATTTGATGCTAAATTAGGAATATATTCACTAATATACGTCATGTTTTGGTATACCATATATCCCTCAACCATAAACTCTCAGGACATGTTCGTTGTCTAACCAAACCCTTCAAAAATTTCAAGTGCCTCTCAACCATCCACATGGACCTTGAGTGTACAAGTCCACACAATTCAATCTCCTTGACTTGGTGTATGAGGTAATGTTATTGTGCATTGAAAAATGTCGAAGGTAGATGCGTCTGCATTTCACACATGAGACAAGGAATTTCTCTCCTCCAATTATTTATATCTTCTTTATGGATTTATTTATATGTCAACCATCTACAAGTGATGCAAACCAATCAGAATATTTAACAAAAAAATAAATAAATTACATAACATGAATTAGTACACAAAAATCAAATATAAGTTCTACAATGAATTAAACAAACACAAAACGCATGCAAAAAATTGCTACTTGCCTCATGTATTTCCCAAGATTATATGTAACTTGTTTGACATTGTTGTCAAAGTTGTCCGAGAGAGAGAGAGAGAGGTAGAACATACGGTAACAATATACAAATCATTTCATTTTTTTTACAAAAAGTAGACAAAAAAATAGCAACAATATGTACTAGAATAAAAAGAAATATAGCAATCATTATATGCATACCATAATAACTACCTTCATGAAGATATGCCAATCATGTGTTTTCACCCCTGCAAAATCACCTTTCTTCGTTATGATATTATTCATGTTTGAACAAAATCCGGTGGGAAATTTATTTTTTTCGCATGACTTCTTTTACAACATTACCTTGTTGCTTTGTTAACATCCATGGAAGTGTGTTTATATTAATTTGGTCTTCATTGATATGAAATTGAATGACGTCTTTCATTGCATGGTTGGATTCTTGAATGTCATTGCAAATTTTGACAACTTTTTCTTTCTCACTCCTAATTCCATCCAATATTCGCCATACTGTTTCAACCACATTCTTTCTGATATGCATTGTATCAAACAGATGAGCAATTTGAAGGTGCTCATAGTAGGGAAACCTACTGAATTATCTAGGATAACTTTTCATTCCTCATGGAATCCCATTAATTCCTTCATGATCATGACTACCATCATGAATCATAGTTTATAAATAAATTAAAGAAATCAATTTTAATTACAGTAAACAACACACAATAAAAAAAATTCATAACATTTCATATACGATGATTCATATGTACCTTAACGATTTCTGTTATATTGAAGCTTCCATAGTTGAGGTGTCATTATCTGCGGTTTTAATGCAGTCTCTTGATTCCCATTGAAAAAATGTTTTTCGGTAGTTCGATACCTATGATTCTTAGATAGGAAGTGCCTATACTCATCAAACACCTCATTTCCTAAACTTTTGGAACGGCGAGATTTGATCTTAGGACCACAAACTGGACATGCAAATTTCCCTTTGTTTGAAGACCTACATAAAGAGATGGATTATCTATGTCAATTATAATTATATTTAAAATGAATGGATTATTTAAAAAAACATATGTGCATAATATATTAACTAGTTCATAAAATAAATGCAATTAAAGTGGAACTTATAATTACAAACCACAAAAATTGGTTAACCCTGGGGCATCATGTATTGTCCATACATGCATTGCGTGGAATTCAAATTTCCTTTGTCGTATTGGTCTAGATACACCATACATAGTGATTCCATTCCATAACTTTAGCAGCTCGTTAATAAGAGGTCTGACATATACACTCACATATTTAACTTGATACTTACCTTATTGATTTGAACATATAAAATATATAAATATTACAACCATTTAGATATATAAATAATGTAGAAGAGAAAAATAAAAAATATATATATATATATATGCCATTATGCAACAAAATATGACAAATAAGATGCCACTACATTTAAAAATAAAACGTTGTAGAAACATACCTAGAATAATCATTGAAAACATTATGTGCTCCTCTTCATTGACAACCATGGAGGAATGTTATTGTTGAGAACATAAATAGCCCACAATGAGTAAACAAATCTCATCTCTGCAAATGGGTTAACACCATCTGCTTCCAAATAAATCCTAATGTTGTGAGGTTCTTCTTTAAAGTGAGTTCATTTTTCCTCCATGTCTCTAAATGCATAACCATATGCAGGCATTCGAATAATGTCATATTGACTTATGTCTGTGCATGGTAATCCATAAATTTCCTTATGTTTTTTGCACCAGAACAATCATTGAAAATGTGGAATAATGGAAATATAACGAAGAACCTCGCAAGGAACCTTTTTTGTTACTTGATATGTTTGATATCTACTGAAATGACATTCCATACATTCAGTTTCAAATTCACGTTGATTATAATATATAACATGGTCATCGGAGCATGCATGAATTGATTCATACTTCATTCTAATTTCTTTCATGACGTCAGATAAATATCGATATGTGCGAGGTAAAATATTTGATGGCGGTAACAAAAATTCAGCTATCAAGCTACAACAAATTAAAATAAAAAATTAGTTAATATAATATATAAATAATATTAATGAAACACATTTCAACCATATTAATTTGATTTATGAATCAACAATTATTTTACTAAACGAACAGTAATAACCTTTAGCGCGATCATATATATGTGATGAAATATATTACATACCTTAACATCCATGTGACTGATGTGTTTGAAAGACCATTCATCACCTTCAAGTTCATTATCGACAATATAGCAGAGAGAAGATTTGTGTTGGATCCCTCATAAAGGGGTTTGTATGCCTTCTCAAGAACAAGTAAATCATGAACATCATCAAAGTCATCATTTTAATGATGATGATGATGATCATCATCCATTCTAACATTAAATGTATCATGGATCAATTTATTTGTACCATCATATTCAACTATGTTATCAGTATGATCATCTTCTTCAATATGATCATTAACTTGTTCTCCATTATTTATAGCTCCATGTTCCTTTGGTACTTGTTTTGAAATCACATCCTCCAAACGATATTCCATAGAATGACTTTCCTTTATAATTACATGAAACCATCAATAGATATTAGTTAATATAAAAAATATTAAAATAATATATACATTTACAAAAGTAATCAATAGAAAAACATATATAATGCAAAACTTAAAAATGGACGATATTCATGTCCCCCCAACATGTCCATGTTCCCTACAATGTTTTATGGTTGTTGTGATCTTTATTCTTCTCCTTTTAAATCCCATGCATTGACTACATGGACAATAACATTTCCCATCACCCTTTCTTTTCAGTCCATCCCACAATTTAGCAAGCAATTGTCGGTTTTGCTCGTCTCGATCAGGAATATTTATATTTGACATTTTGTCATAAAGAGATTGAATGGATATTATCGATCTTAAAAAATAAAGCTCCACACTTTACTATTTTTAATCACAAAAACAATTGAAATAATTGTGTATTCTTTTATGGAAAACAGTTTGTGCGAAGAATATAATTTCTGCATGTCGTCGCTTGTATAGCAAACATATTGAAATGTTATGATAATTTATAGTTTTTAAAATTTAAAATTCATCGAATACCCGACAATGTTACCATAGTTACCATTATTATGGATATGTTGGATATCTAACAGATGCCGTTGGATAACCGATGCAAGTCGTCGGATAACCGACAATCGTCATATATCTGACAATGCAATGTATCAATTAAAAAAATTGATCAAAATTCATAATTTTAAAGGTGAAATTTGACGACACAGTCAATTTCGTCGAATTTGCTTGTCAAATTTTGGGTTCAAATTGTGTTGTGATTTGGTTCAAAAGAATAATTTGATGCTTGATTTCTGTCGACGAATTCATTTTGAGCTTCCAAGAATATCTCCTTTTATTTTTGGACATCGAATGGTGCTTTTGTTTGTGTTGTCGGTCACACTCTTAGTTGTCCATATGGTTCTTCTTTATCTGCTCCCGTCGCAACAATTCCTCTAGCTACGACAATAATATTTGGCTCACTTGGTTCAACATATTTCTTTTGTGTGTTCGGATTGGGATTTTGAGGTGGGTTCTTATTTCCCATGTGCCTATCCTATCATTTTGCAATCAACTAGGGCATTCTTTGATAGTATGGTCAAAATATTTACAATATGAATAGGTTTTAGTAGGATTTATACAGTCCTTGGAAAAGTGTCCAGGTTGTCCACAATTATAAGATATAACTTGGCCTCTTCTATGACCAAATCATCATCCTCGGCCTCTAAACATCCCACCCCCCCTTGGGTTGAGGGTATTATGTTTGTAGATATTGAGCATGAGGGTATTGGTTATAAGGAAATTGTGCATAAACTCGCTTAGCTTGCACATGTTCATCATTCTTCATCAGGTACGTGTCAATTGTTTTCTCTTGCAACAACTGATATGCTCTGCAATATTTCTCGCCATGTCCCACTGACTGACAAAACTTACAGTATAGACTGGCTGGTGCACTTACGATTTTTTGTAAGTATAAGCATTCTTCTGACCAATGTCCTCTAGTATAGCATATTCTAAAACAAGGTATCCCTTGCGTATTCATCAAATTCCGTGCTTCTGGTGTGGCCTAATTCATAAATGTTGGGAAATTATCTTTATGGTGTACTTCGGTTTTGCATCTAGTACACCATAGTTCTTCTTGTAATTCCTTTCCTTTCTTGATATCCTGAAGTTGGAATGTAAGGTTGGAAAGTTGTGACTGGATCTACATCATTCTTGCATTAGATTCTTCGACCGGTGAGGATTCCAACTTCATGGTGAGCTCAATATCCTCGCTCTATGATACGATAGTTTTCTCTATGATACGATAGTTTGTTGCATCAAAGGAATACATATGTGCGGTAACATCACCCCAATACACCATTCTTTGTGTTAGAAATCCGAGATATGAAAACTTACTATAGCCATCAAGGTCTTGAATCTTTGGTCGAAGTCCCAAATCGAATCTGTAGGAAATTTCTTAATTTCTTTCATTTATGTAATGCACTGCGACTCATATTTGTGACTCATGTACTGTCTTCTGCAGGATTCCTATGGGAACCACATAGAATTCCATGTACCAGTCCAACGCATGACCTATAAGGGTTGTGACCATCTAATATTTCCTGATGACCCCATCTTGGACCTGTCACACAGTCCATATGGCTTTGCATAGAAACCGATGTTGATTAGGGTCTTATAACCCATTTCCATTAAATATTGGTAGTTTTATATCATTCCCAACCATTTTGTTTACTCTTGGTGTTTCCAAATTAAAGATTCTACTAGTGGGAGTTCCCTAACAAGTATTTCCACTATTACTATTAGTATGATTAGCAAAACCACTAGGTTATTTGTCTATAGATCTTACCTCGGGTGATGTACGTGGGGTAGCAGGTATGTCGTAACCTTGATCTGGATCCGGTGCTTCTTCTTATTTTTCTTCTTCAGATATAGGCTGGTACTCCTCTTCTTCATCACAAGATCCTCCGTCAAGGTGCGACGCCAATTCGTAGTCCTCTCTTCCGATCACACTACAAATTCCTCTTGTCGCGGTCCTTCTTCTCTTTCTCGACTGAAATCTTCTTCCACTCCTTAAGCATCCACCTTCTAGTTCAGTATCACTATCACCAAAAAACATCCCAGTTCATACCCACCCATTTTTCTCACAATCTTTGTTGCGACATATCTCGGGTCTCCACGCACAAATATTTACTCGTCGGATTCCATTCTCAGGATCCATTTTTCACACATCAACATATTAATCCACAGTTTCAAATATTTCAGATAACGACCTCTAGAACCTTGGAAAATTATCTTTCTTCTTCACTGTATAATTTTATCGTGTCGAATGCAATTTATGTGATATATCCTCCCAAAATAATATTAACCCAAAAGTCGAAAAACCTAGATATAGGATTTCTCACCCTCTTTAGCCACTAGATTAGCTCAGGACACCACTCTGTCGGTTCTCCTCTTTGGAATTTTTTCCTCTAGGTCATTAGCTTCAATAACTACTCATGGAATATGATGGGAAATTCACTAAAGAAAATATCTTGAATATTTGTCTAAAGGTATCATTCCAACCATTCATTCGGACTCATTCGTGATCCTTCACTTTCCTCCCATGTGAATTCTAGTGCTTTATAATCAACCGAGTCATGAATTTCCAGCTTCATCATGTGCCAAAACATATCCCCTTCGAAATGATTTACAATCCCAGTAACAAAACCATTTGTTGGCGTACTTTTAGTTGACCTAATTTCAGATCCCTTGTTTGTCAACATAGCCCAAGATATCGACACGATAGATCAGGACTCTGTCGGCAACACCTACGACCAATATATCTTATGGGGACTTCTAGAACTAGGTGTATGCAGTTCTATTGGGTATTTCAGTCTTACAATACTATCAGGTCACTCGGCCGAAACTGAGAATTATACGTCTATTTTATTCATTCATTCAAGACAACCCTCTATCGATCGATCGACATATATAACAAAATATAACATAAAACATTTAGCATATATTTAACCTATTAGATTTGTGTAACAGAGGTTGTGAAACATATTCAGATTAACTCATTCATGACAGACATGTATTCGACATAAACATAAACAACAAATATACACAGAGACAAGATATAACATGGAAACCCATCCAGGAAAAACCACAAAGGTTATCTTCATATGGAATGAGAAATAGGTTAGCACCTTTGGTCTGCGCACTCATCTTGCAGACTCTTCTTTTAGATATTATTTACAATGCATACATTCTTCTCTTGCCTCATGCTCCCTGGTTTTGGTTTCTCTCTCCCTCTCTCCCTCTCTCTTTGAATAGTTGACCCACACATAGCCTAGATCAATTCTCTGACTAAGAAACTATCTCTATGATCGATCAACCCGCACACAACTTGGGTTGGTGTTTTATAAGAATTTTTACTTTTACACTTATTGACTCAACTGTCAACTAACTCTCAACTGTCAGTTGACAGGATTTATTTCTATTTTAATACATTCAGTTATATCCAAAAATAGGCACTATCGACCCAATATACTACCATGCTTTATTACTAAAAGCAAGCTTTTAGTATAACTAACTATTTCCCCAAAATCAGTCAAACTCTGCTTTTCGACTTGCTTTATTCCTCTTCTGTCGTGGCTCCTTCCGTCGTGGATTTTCCTCATCTTGTGACCATAATATTCATCTTTATTATCATTAATCTGGTTCTTTCTTCTAGTATTTTCCTAGGGCCAATGGTAAACAGGATGAGCAAGCACACTAGCTCAAAAACCAATGTATTGCTTTATTTCCCAATTATTTCCCTTTCATTATAGATTTTCTATATAATTTCAAAATACTTTACTTATAGAATGTAAAATAATCAAGACAAACAACCAACTCATATATGTTATTCTTGTTAAGTTTTTCACGCCACAATAGAAGTTATTATTAGTCAAGGGAATTCTTACACAATACCCCTTTTTGAAGCCTCTTAGGATTCTTTGATTTAAGAACAATAAAAGCTCTTGCATATTGGAGTCATTAGCATGGTAGGTACATCAAACAAAACCTTAGTGGTGCACCATAAAGCGATAAACCAATGAATTTGATAAAACAACACATTTGCAACAATAAACAAAACAAGGGTCTCAAACCTTGTAATGGTCGTCAAGGTTCATTAAGCCTTGATTGTGCATCATAATTAAATTAGAGTTTCTTAGCATTCTTTAATGCATTTTTACAGAGTAAATACTATTTAGTAAATCAACATAAAAATAGCATAAATATACAAGAACAACAACATGAATAATATCAAATTAAATCCAGGAAAAATGATATTATATAACAAAATCTTATTTTGTTAACATAACATTAAAATAACATAAGAAATCATTAACATTAAAACAACATAAGAAGGAATGATGCAACAGTGTGTAAAAAGCTTGAAACTCACAAGAAAATACCTTTTAGGTTATTTAAGGGATGATGAAGAATCCTAACCGTGGAAACCTAACCTCTATTTGGTCCCTTTTCCATGCCTAAGGAGACATTACACCACCTTGCTAACTAGGAGCCTTGCCAACATCCTAGATCCAAGAAACCCTTCGGTTTCTTAACCATTTGTGATCGTGACTCCAAGAACTATGATCCACAAGTATGAAGGAGAAATAATAACATTAAATATATCTTCCAACACTTCTCCGAATTGACCCCCACTCCCCCCATATCCTCTCTTCTCTTCCCTCTTTATTCCCCCAAAACTTCCCCACCGCCTTTCTTAGTTTTAGCTACAAATATATTAAAATAATCATATCATGAGTGCAAATTAAAACCTTGTTTAACTTGAAATCTATCATAAAAGCATTATGACAGCATACCTAAAATTTATGAAATCCCATCTACCGGGTTTATCACATTAATATATCTCCCCCACATAAATTAACAAAGATATTTATTATGCAATATATTAAAAATTTATTGATGTAAGTGCAAAGTTTGTTTTACATGACACTCCTTAAATTCAATATGATAACTCTATCCACATACAACCACTCATATGGTCCCTCCTTCATCTTGAAGGATGTCTTCCATTGATCACCATCCCTAATTTGGTTCTGATGGTATCCACGCTTCAAGTCGATCTTGGTGAAGTATGTCGCTCCACTCAAGCAATAGATCAAGTCATCCATATTTGGAAACATGAATCTATACTTGATATTAATCATGTTGATGGCCCCTGAATTGATACACATCCTCCATTATCTTCCTTAATTAGGTGCTATTACAATTGGTACCACACATGAAATCAAGCTCTCTCTACTCAGTCCTCTGTCCAATAGCTCATGGATCTGTTGGTTCAACTCTGCATTCTTTTTCGATTTCAATGTATATGGTACTTTGTTCAGCATAATAAACCCTCGAATTGAGTTAAGCTTATGGAATATACACCTATTCAGTGGCAACCAAGTAGTCATATCATTAACCAGTATTCCTTTAAAATTTGACAACACTTATTCATTTCTGTCAGGATGCCTTCAATCGGTCTGTTGACACTCAAACCTTTGGGAATTCCTACGAAATAGTATTGTTGTTTTTTTCCTCCTTCAGGAAATCCTTATTTGAACACATTGTCCCTCTCTTTTCCCAATAGTCATTCTCTTTTCCTTGGTTGCTATGTTCTTAAACCAAGGGAATCATTTGAAATCTCTTGTCATCTTTCTTGAATGTAACCATGTTCCATTCGTAATGTCATGTTCATCCCAACAACAAATGACATGCATCCATCGAGATCATATCATATAGCACGTTATTTTGTAACTCACCAATCTTGAAATTGATCAAGAATTATAGTGTCACCATGACATCGTGGAATTTTTGCAACCACAACACCCTATAAGCATTCGGGTGCGGTCAACACTTCAACCCCAAATTATTAGTCACCTCCGTCGAGACTAGATTCTTGATGCTTCCTCCATCGACGATGGTCATACAACATATGTCCCAAATCTTCACCATTGTCCGAAAAATGGAATTTCTTTGCGACAACTCCCTCTCCTCTTATCATGATGGCTACAACAGTGCTCATTGGGTCATCAAGTTTCAACCTCCTTCAGACACAACTTCAATTGAGTTTCTCTTCACAATCATACCAGTATCATCACCTACAACCCGCCTTCTAGTCTCTTTCCTACTTGTGGTATGCAGGTTCTCTAGGAATTTATATTCCTTATGTCCTAGTTCTCGACACTTATAGCAGACAACTTTGGGTTGGTCGCCACATCTTCCTTTGAATGTTCCTATGTGACAATTTGTGCCTCAACTTTTGTGTTTTTTTCTTCCTCAATGGTATTCAGGTGCGCTATCTTTAGTCATCACCTCTTATCGACGTTCATCATGATCATCCTCCTTTCGTATCCCACTTGTATGGCCCTTGGTGGCCGCAAACTTCTGATTTTGAGTAGTCAAATCCCCCATACTCATCGAAGTCTTTCACAACAACTTCCCTACTAGCTTCAGATCTAGTTGATAGGCTTTCCTAACTGTCTTGAACCTTGAAAGGATCAATTAGTCCCGAATGGCATACTTCAGGTTTTTCGCATACCTCGGGACTTCCTTCTCTCCTTCGTTGGTCTTTCCCAAAACAATAGGAATTCGATACAATTATTCGGTGAATTCTATCACAGTCATTTATTTCTATCACAAGTTTTGTAGTTTCATGAAATGAGAAATCATGTAATTGGTGGGAAGGAACTTATCCTTCAACTTAGTGACCATTCTATCCCAAGGCTTCACTTTATATTTTCACTTCTTTAATCACTCGTCCTGCACATTGTCCCACCACAATGAGGCATGACCCTTCAACTTCAGATATGAAACCTTCTCCCTTTTGGGGTCTTCTATCTATTCCATATCAAAATATTTTTCTATTTCTAAGATCCAGTTTATCATATCTTCAAGGTTCAAAATTCTCGAGTGGTAAATACTTCCATACCTTCGCCATTCTGGGGTCTTCTATCTATTCCATATCAAAATGTTTTTCCATTTCTTGGATCCTGTCTATCAAATCTTTAAGGTTCACACTTCCCGAGTAGTTAAATACTTCCATTTTATACCTACCCTTCATCTCGGAAAATACTTTCAATAGTTTGTCTTACAGGTTATAGTATTCATCAAGAGCATTTTCTTCTTCATCACTATGGTCAAGGGTTTCCATCCCCAAGCCTCTCTTTTGGTATTCCTTTACTGCTGCTAACTCACTCTTCAAAATCCTCACGTTCTAAACACATTATTTAAATGTTTCATAGTCAATTCTGACCAATACACCTTTACATGGCCTTCTTCCACAAATATTGACGCTCCTCTGATCCATCTCTCCTTATCATATGATTACTCCACTTCCCTAATCAAAATTGGGTTCACTATGTCCTCTGCAACTCTTACCAACCACAGTTGGATTTTCTCTCCTCATCCAATTGCACCTAGACTCTTACGCGGGACAACGACCTACTCTAATACCAATTAATGCAAACACCACCTGGGTGGGATGCAAATCAATGTACACAATGGAAACAAACAGACACAATCACACATACCAAAATATAGTTTTCCAAGGATTATGGATTTTAATTAAATTAAACAATCTCTTTCCAAAAGGAAATTACAATGTGATACTAAGCTATGATCAGCTGGTATTGGTGTTGATTTGAGACCACACTTATCAACACAGGTGTGAGGGAATTTTGCATCCTCCACAACCACTTCTCTGCTAAGTGTCATCATCTGAACACAAACTAGTATTTATTGTTGCTCGTGGGCTCTAAGTCTTGCTCAAATATTTCTCTAGAAGATTCATGTGTTTCCAGGAACTATCGTACTTCATTAAATACTCCATGTGTCCCCCTTCAGCAATATTTTCCACCTAACCTTCTGCATCAACCACCTTAACTGCTCTGCAACTGTTTGAACTTATCCAATGTCTTTTCACCTCAAGATCCTAGCTTTATTTCGACTGTTATATCTATCATCGTTGGATTGACTCACAACTTCTTCATTTGTCTAGTCGACATAATCTTTGACCCTTCACCACTCCTTCTATCAATTCGTTCAACTAAATTTTTTCCATTTCCTATTCTCTCATCATATATTTGTCGACCACACCTATTTGGCATTCTCACGACTCTCCTAATCCCCTTTTAACTTTTTTCTCATTCCCTTGGAGGTCGTCGACTATTCTTCGGACATCTTCGGTTGTCTATCTCTGACTATTATTCGTGGGCCTAGATGCCCCTTCATCATCCTTCAATATTGAGAGTTTGAGGAGTGCTAATTCCATCTAATGCATGACAAGGTGTGGTGGGAGTAATCTCTTAGGGAGTAATATCTTCTACTTCTTCGGCTTGAGATGGTTCATGTTCTTTTTCTTCTTCCTCTTCACAATCTATGTATAATAATTTCTTCTCACCACACTTATGTTCCTTACAATATTTTCTATCACAATTAAAGCATAAACCTTTTTCTCTTCTTTCATCCAATTGTTAAGGTGTCAACCTTTGAGGTGGGTTAGTAGAAGGAACATTATTATCTTTATGTGTTGTAGGTGGTTATTATAGTATCCATCACCATATTTTACTTTCAACCTTCATTTCCAACATTAAATCCTTCTCTAAGGATGTTGGTTCGAAGAGGTGTACTTCATGTTGGATGTTATCCTTCAAGGATCCAATAAAGAGATCCATTATCATCTGATATCCCCTCCACTTTGAGACTCGACTTTTAAAATTATTAAATGTGCTCACTTACTAGACCCTTTTTCCTTAGATTTATCAATTGGGTAAGAAGGAATTTCTCTTAACATCATCATTATATGATATCAATTCTTCTATAAAAATGGACCACGAGATAATGGAGTTATTTTTGCATTCACAAAACCATTGGTACCACACAAACTGCTCAGGCTCTAAAAATAAATATGTAATATGTACCTTCCAGAAATTTTGCACTTTGTGTATATCAAAGAATGGCTCCATCTAGAATATCCATATGATGGGATCATTTTCATCAAACTTCCTCATGTCAATCTTAGGTAGTTGGATACCCCTTGGGTATCATATGTGGTTACTTCACGTACTAGAATCAATTCCTTCTGGAATATTCTTATCCATGGAATGTTTCTCAACATGGACACTAACTTTATCTTCTTGAGTACCCTGGAACACATCATCACCTGTAGGGATATTTTCCCTTGAATTTTGTATGAGATTAGCAATATTTTTCATATTTTCCTCCATCATCTTCTCCATATTTCCCATCCTCTCCTGTAAACTAAGTAAATCAACTTTTTTCGTTGACCCTTTAATCATATCTTCTAACTTGGACATTCAAAAAGATAGGTCTTCACTTTCATCGTAGGTCAGTGATGAATCCTCTAGTGGTTTGAGTAGAGTGTGATTTTTTCCACTGCCTTTTGGTGGCATTTTTAACAATATAAATATATATCACACCTTGGGTTCACCAAAAATAGATCATTCTACTAAAAATTATTCAAATTTAAAATGTTGATTTGAAGACTAGTTTTCTTCTTAACCTTCCAACTGAGGTAACCCTAAAACTTTAGCCCCTATGAGTCTAAAATATCGATCTATAGTATCCTGATATGTCCTCTTTCCAATGTCATAGGTTTCACTAAACTTGGATGTGCCAAAACATAGTTGTGAAAATTTTCCAACACTTGTTATTTTTTGCAGGTCAAAAGTGTACAACCTTCAGTGTATCCAATTTTTAGAATATGATTCTGAAAATTCTATCACAGAACTAGGACTTGTCTTATTTTTTTATGAAACTAGTCTCGCTTAATCTCAATCTTGTATTATCTAGATATAACAATTTTCCCTAGAACACTTGTTTGAGATTAGATTTTGGGCTAGTCATAAACCCTAGATTCCTAAGGGTATAACTCCGAACATGTGACAGGCCAGGATATGAAAATTTTACCACTATTTCAACATGTATTCTAGATGGATTCTTAGTTTTGTTGTTTGAAACCATGTAGAAAAAAATATAGAGAGAAAATACCAAGATGACTTGTTTTGGAAGTGTCCAAACTCTGATACCAAATGTTATGCAACAAAGTCCCAGAAATAGAATAAATAGACTAGAAAGAGTAATCCACTCCTTAATAGTGAATAAAAGAGATGAATAGAGAGCCTATTTGAGGGGGGAAACTCCTTATACAATGTATTAAGTACACAAGACAAAAAAAGTTGAGATTATCCAAATGAAAATGTATCCTTACTATGTATAGGAGACAAAGAGGTACAATTACAACTAATGGACCCAATCTGACATAACTATTATAATAATAATGATGACAAGTACTACTAACATACCCAAGTTGACATAAATAATAAGTAATGAGACACAATATAATGGGTAATGTGCCAACATTTAAGGCTTAACACGTTTTCCTGCTTAGTACTTAGTTAAGGGTCTTTTATACATTAAGAGGTTCTCTTTTATGGTCATGATCCTAAATTCAACCCTGCATCTCACCATGTAATATACTCACTTCTCACAAGGTACGCTATCTAAGGATCCCACCTTTAATACGACATCACACATATTAAAATTGTAATTCCATTATCAAGGTTTAAGTCATGGCAACATAAATTTTTAAAAAAAATAGAATTTCTCTAAAAACGCACTTACACACACGCGCACATTGTTACATTAGATATTACTTATTCATTACCCCCCATTACTTACCAACCATAAATTATACATTCCACTTTAAGTTATACTTAATGATATAGTTTATATTTAACATCCTACTACTGGAAAAGGCTCGCACTATTCTCTCTCTCTCTCTGACACATAGCAATCAAATTCCAAGTTTAAATTTTAATTTGTATACATTATAAAGTTTCACTTAATATAATATCTCTTTAATAAAAATAAACTCCTTTATAATATAATATCTTGGGTAAGGCAGGTCTATGTGGAGATTTGAACTACATGAATGCACCTGTAATATTTCTATTTTAGAAAATCTTTGATCATATATCAACTAAGATTTATATGTTCTAGGTTGGAAGACCAAGTAAAATTGCACTAATTCCTAATATAAAAGGCTTATTTTACTCTTAGAGCTAGTTTCTTATCGATTCTATGGTGAAACATACATGCTAACATGTTGTTAAAGGAAAGCCTTATCTTTGTAGGAGGTCATGTTTGTAGAACAAGTGTTCAAGGACAATTTTTTAGTCTCAAAGACTAATAAATCTAAATTTTATTACATAGTAGTGTGGTTTCTAGGTTTGGATGTGTAGGTCTTTCTTGTTGAATTAGTCCTTGTTGTAGGTTTCATGTATTCTAAGGTGGTTTGAGAATGGTATTGTGTAACCCTTGTAATATACTGATGACGTTACTTAAGTATACTAGTTTAGATATAAGTCTCATATAGAGTAGATACACCATTTAATGGAATGAATTAGGATTATTGCACCATGTATTCCCTTGATGGCTTCTCTAGAGTTACACCACATAATTGCATTATTTAGGGTTTCTACACCAAGATATTATATTGATGGCTTCTCTATAGCTGCACCAACTAATAACAATAATCAAGGTGTAAATGGTGGCATAGTGTGTATAAAAGTTGGCATAGCATAAATGAGGAATATTATGGATTCCTATCACTTGTCCCTATGGAAATCAACTAGATAGGCAGTAAAAATGTACCAAAAACCAATTTTGATCTCTTGCGCTCATGCACATGCACTTTTTATTAATAATGTGTGCATACAAAAGCAAAATTTGCAAGAGATCGCAAAATCCGTGAAGAATCAAGTTGATTTATTCCATCATGCATATAGTAAAAGAGTCAAAATAGGTCCAAGACTTTATTATAGGGGGAAAATACACCTAGTTCAGGCTTCTGTAGTCCTGGGATGATTGGATTAATTCCACAACCCATGGCTCCGTGGTCAATTTGAATATCTATAAAGTATGGAAACATTGGTATCCTTGGAAGAGTTGTGGGCTAAAGGATGGGTGGCATTGAAAATTAAGCACCAATTTCAAAAGGTTCTCCTGCTCAGTATCCACAACTCTTCCAAGGATACCAATGTTTCCACACTATATATATATATATATATATATATGAAAATTTTCATGCAAGCCACAAGAATGTATTGGACAATAAAAACATAAAATGCACAATGCCTTTTTGATGGAAATTGTTGGGCCCCTGCCATAATACATAGAGTTCCTATGATCACAATGCAATATTATTGAACTATACTACCAAACAAAGTCAATGCACAACATTTATCCAATATCTCTCGAACATACTTATGTTCCCATGCTTCCAAATCTACAGAGCGCCTAGCTTGGGCCATATAATACATGGTCTATTTAAGCTTTAGAAAGGATTTAAACGAAACAACCCTACCTTCTATTTTTCATCTAACAACCAATGTAGGAAAAGTTATGGATGACCAACCTTGAGCCTGGGTGAAGGTTCTAAGGATGGTCAATATTTATCCTATTGAACATGGTTGTCATTAATGACAGAGTGATAACGGTTGATGACATGGTAAGGAGGATATGGCAATTTTTGCATTGGAACACCAGGTAGTCCAAATGACCCATTATGTGGTCATTTCTGTATGATGTGGCTCATATGTGTATGGAGGATATTGACATTATTCCTTGATTCCCTAGAATTCCTTGGACCCATAATTTGGTCCTTGAACCTACGAGCTTGCTTCGAAGCCCATGAAGACCATTCGTGGCTTATATTAGGACCTTTACATAGGAATTGGATGTGGAATGGTAATACTTGTTGTATGAACCCCATGGATATTGTATGAGGCTCTTGAAACCCTTTTGTAATTCCACTGAAGCCCTCTCATCATGTTGATGATGATGACATGTTGAAGCACTTGAAGAATCCCTCCTCATACTTGACATGTCCCTGAGATGTGGTTCCTTGGTTATGATGCACCAGTATATGATCATGAGTGTGATATTCTTGTTGATACCCTTGAAGAAGCTCTTGAAAGTGGATAATGGGGTCCTTGATCCCCTTGATGCTTGTTTGGCATTATTGAATAATTTAAGAATGAAGAACCATAGATTAGCACGTAATCCCCACATAAGATGATATCCCTCGTCATGTCATTTTCGACAGTAAGTGGAACGTCACGTGGTTCCACACGATTGAAGAAATATGAATTTTTGGAGTTTAAGTATTTTTACCCTTCTTGTGAAGTCGACCTAGATGTTAAATAAAAGTAAAAAATACTCTGATTTTACTAAGGAAAATCACACGCATATATTGGAGTCTTAAAGAATTCTTTGAGGTATCATTCAAGTCTTTGTTTCTTTCATTCAAGTTTGAGGTATGTTTATTAGACAATATAAAAGGGAATTTAATTGAACAATCCGTCATTAGGGCATATTTGTGGCAATGTCTATGAACAAATATCATATCAACAAATGTTAATAAGGTGTTCAAATCATAGTTTTTTCAAGAGTCTTACACTATCTAAGCATCATTATTTGAGTAGCACTATGAATATATGTGCATAAGTTCTTCAAAGAGAGTTCATGAGTATTCTTGGCATAAGTATGATTATATGGGTAGTTTTGTAGCATATTTTACATTGACTAATAACTGGACAAGTAACAATCTATGACAGTGAAAGATTTGCTTTGACAAGTGACACTAGATTGACCTTAATGACATAAAAGTGTCAGCTTAACTTGATTTAAAGACAAAGTAACAGTTAAATACATTGATGACATGGATTGACAACAAATTGAAAGTGACACATGCATGATAATGATAATGTTGACTGAGCAGTGAAAGGTTTGAAGTATGTTGATGATGATGATGTGGATAAGAAGCATGATAAGAACACAACGAAGGTAGAAGGAAGGTGACTTGGCATGATCAGTGAATAGCAGAAAGTTGATGATGAGTAGTAGTTGATTGAGTGGCAGAAGTATGTGAAGGCAAGTTGGGTATTGCACCTCTTCTTAGTTGGAGCTAGGAAAACCAGGTCGGGTCTTGTTGTAGGAGTTGGTTCTCTTTAGTTAGTTGGTGTCGATGTAATCGGAATATTGAAGTATTCATTGTAATTCATATCCAATTATAAATAAATATTACTACATTTTAATGTATCTATATGATATGTCAAATTTCGATAGAGAAAACGGTCGAGAGAGGTTTCATTTTCTTGGCGGCCCAGGTTCAATACCCGCTGCTCTTGGAAGGTGAAATTTAAATCCAACCATGCTAAGGGTTGGTGTGGCCAGGCCGGGTGCGATCCCCGGGTGATTTTGATGGCTTAGATGCCCTTGGATCATGGTTTCTCAGACCAAAGGTTTTCCCAACAAGTCACAGGGCACTTAACCAACAAAAAAAAATGTATCTATATGATATATGATTGATGACATGCTTAGTTGATGTATAACTTAATGTGATTGATGAACTATATAGTAAGTCTTGAAGTGAAAATTTTTAAAATTTCTAGCACACGTATTCACCCCCTCCCCACTCTTAGTGTGGAATTATGTATAACAATTGGCATCAGAGTAGGACTTCACCACAAGCCTAGCCAGCTTGAAGGAGATCCATGGACACAATCGATACAAAAGCAGAGTCCCCCAACGATGAAGTTCCAGTACTTGATTTCATAGATTACATTGGATGTAGAAGTAAGATGAAAGCTTATTTGAATAAATTTGGTGGTTGGAAGATTGTGATTGATCCACCCATTCCATCCAGCAAGAAGACCAATGCAGCTGCAAAAAAGGATGTGAAGAAGGAAAACACCATTTTTTTGAAATTTCTCATGGATGGACTCTCAAGATCAGTTAAGGAGAGTGTAGGGGAATATACTTCAGCCAAATACCTATGGTTTAATCTAGAAAGTGAATACCAAAGAGGAAGAAAAGACATTAAAAAAGAAAATTAGGAAATATAATTCAATCCCACTGAAGATGTGAAGAAAGAAGAAGTGCAAGCATTAGACATCAATGAAGGTAAGGATATTTCTTATTACAGTAACAATGATTGTGATAACATTGAAAATGATCTTGAATATGCTAAGAAATAATTCCTAGAACACCTTTTGATGGGAATTAATCTCAAATACAATTTGAGACTTAAAAGGAATATTTGTGGGTCCTTCGAAAAGTACCATGAGAAGTCTATGGATTTTCTCAAGAAACTCAATCACAACAAAACAAGTTTACAAGATGAATTGGAAGATAAAGAATATGAAGTTGAAATACTAAATACTAAATTGATCATTCAAACAAAAGAACAAGAAGGTTCTGGTGAAGATTCATAAGAACTTGAAGAAACAAGCCTAAGGCAGATGTTGATATGAAGACTAAACTAGAAGAAGTCAAAAGGATAGAGCAAGTCGTGAAGGATAAATTGGACGAGAAGGAGGAGAAATGTCAAAATATTGAGATGGAAGTAGTTGGTCTCAGAAAGATCACTTACCTGATATTCGCAGATTGTCTTCTCCCTTTGCTAATTGTTGTAATCTCACAGATCACATAAGGTTACCAATAATACATACAAAAATATACACAGATGCAAGAGACAAGAACTGATAACATGAACAGATTATATTATTCTCAATAGATCATACAAAGCCAAGAACTGAACTGCGTT
Source organism: Pseudotsuga menziesii (assembly GCA_001517045.1). NCBI lineage: Eukaryota > Viridiplantae > Streptophyta > Pinopsida > Pinales > Pinaceae > Pseudotsuga > Pseudotsuga menziesii. The sequence continues at coordinate 1,059,240 of LPNX010379394.1, forward strand.
CTTGAGTGGCTCAACAGCCTAATATACATGTTACAAATAGTTACAATCATAACTACCTGTCGGTTCACCGAACCGACACGACTATTAGTTAACAGACTAACTACTGTGTTTACTCAGCCGACCGACGTAGTCGGTCTCTCGACTTAGTCAGCTGATCGACTAAGTCGGTCTTCGTTCAAGTCGACTTATGTCGACTTGCTCCTTCTACATCTCCCCCACAAACAAAACATTTCTTCGTCCCGAAGAAAGAGGGAGGTAAAACAAAATAGACTAGAAGTACAAGAATTAGATTTGCAAAAAGGAGACTGTTACTGAGGTGGGCTGTGCAAGCGAATAGTTGGTCTTCTCTGTACACAGACTTCGACTATTGCTGGGGCTGTGATGGCAAGCTGATGTTGAAAGTCTGTCCATGTCTGCAAAGCTTTCTGAATGTCGATGGTCAGAGTAGTGAGATTTGAGAGTACCGACATCTTCTCTGCCATTGCCATTTCTGCAATATTTTCCATGTTGGGGCCCAGCAGCTGATTGTGTTCTTCCGCAGTCTCAAGGAGTATCCTCATCTGCGGACAGATGTTGCCGACTTTCTCCAAGTTGGGAAGGGCGTGCTGAACCCACTGGTGTGCCTCACGTTCCAACTGCTGCAGCTTAGTGTTTTCCATCACTATTTGATCCTCGATTGTCTGCCTCAGTTTTGTCTCAGTCGACTTCCTTCTTTCCAAGGCCTGAATGCCTTTTCTGGTCTGCCTCGTCTAACTATAGACCTGCCCATAATGAGTAGGCCATTCTCGGAGTACTTCCTCAGTTACAATGGATTCCTCCATGTGGTCTTGTAGAAGTTTGTGAGCCACCGAGAATGCTGTGTGTTGAGTCAGGAGCAGTCGGACAGTTTCTTCTTTTTGCCCGGCCTTAGTCTCGTGGAGGTGAGTCTGTATGGTCGACACCAAACCTTCAAACAGCTGATATGCTCTGTCCAGCAGTCGGTCGGTAGCAGCTTCGACAGGTCCTGGGGTAACAGTCTGTACAAGAGACCTGCACTTGTCGAGGAAATCGACTTCTTCTGTCTCCTTATCCTTGAGCTGTGTCCTTAGTCGGGTCGTCCTCCTCTTCGACTCTTTTGCTAGGGTGTTCAGTAGCTGGCCAACCTCTGAGTCGGTCAACGAGCTTACATCCCGTAAGCTGATCCTTAGCTGATCGGGTCTAGGAAGAGGTTCTGTTGGTTCCTTTGCTTGCTCTGTTGGTTTGTCGGGAGGACCTGCAGAAGTGGAAGGTGGATCAGAGGTCGAAGGGGTGTGTGTTGGAGGGGTTGGTTCAGTGGGCGGGGGTTTTTCGGTTTGGGGAGGTGGTATGTCCACCTCCGGCTGTGGTGATGATGGTGGTATCGGCTGTGAATCAGGCGGTGGTGGAGGTGGTGGAGATGATGGTGGTGGGGGTGTTGGGAGTGGGGAGGAAGGGTTTCCTGATCCTGGTGGTGATGGAGAATGGTGTTGGGGACTTTGGTCGGAAGATATAACGTCTTCTTCCGGTGGGACTTGGTAGTCGGTGAAGGTATGTTCAATGCCTGATACATCGCCACCTTCAGGGGTCCTTGTAAATACTGTTGTTTGCTGGCCGTATATCTTGCTGCTGGCTTTCAAGGGTGTTGTTGTCCTTATTGTTTGGGCTGACTGGAATAGTGCAGGTAGCGTTGAAAAGAAAGCTTTGAGTTCAGCGTCTGTGCTGGCCCTGGCCCTGAGTGCTTCAGGGATCACTCTTTCAAAGACTTCGGGGGACATGTCAGTCTGCTGCACTGGTGCTTGCTCCTCGATTATTTTAGTCGGAGATGGAGGGGGAGGAGTCGTCACCAGGTCGACCACATCTTCGGACAGTGGTGTCGTTTTGGCCTTCTTCGGCCGACCTTCGGGCGCTTCTGCTTCGACAAGACGTTGAAACTGGGTTTCAACAGTTACTTTATTTGCTCTGGCATCCTCGACAATATCAAGTGCTGAGGCTGCCAGTTCGTCTTCGTCATCTGTGGAGTCAGCAAGGACAAGCTTGCGCTTACCTTTTCCTTGCTGACGTTTTTGCAGTTTGATGTTCCTTCTGGCAATGGCGATCTCCTTTGCCAGTTTCTTGAGAATGCTCCGAGACACAGCATACTCAGGGTTGTCTTCCTAGACTTCTCCTATCGGGGTCTGAGCGGGGTCGACCGTCTGAGTAGCCGGGGGAGCTGTTTGTTGTACTGGTTGTTGTGCTGGTGGTGGTGTTTGGTGTTGCTCGGTCGGAGGGTCCACGACTGGTGCAGTCGGATGCTTCACTATTAAGTGCACCCGACCAAGAGTGCCAATTGGAGTATCCTCCGTCACAAAGGTGCTAATGTACAAGTGCAGCTCGTAATCTTCTTCCTTCTCCTGGTCGGTCAGAGGTTCAACTATAGAGAAGTCGACCTGTTTTGCAGCCTCCGGGACTTGAATTTTGGTTTTTGTCTGCCTAGACAACTCCCGAAAGATCTGCTCGACTGTGGGATAGTAGTCGAGGTCCCTAGCATTGGAATCCTGAGTGTTTGACGACCATACGGATGTATGGTCGAGCTCCAGTTGGATGTGTGAGTCAGCTGGGAGGTGTCGTCGGATGTTCTGGGGCACCCTCCACCTTGTCGTGCGCAGCTTAAGGTGCTGGAACCAGTTTTCCATAAAGACCTTTCCTTGGTTGAGTTCATGCACAGTTCCTTTTTGGGACAAGGGTTTGAACCTGTGCATCTCAAACCTAGTCGGCTCTCGGAAGACAGGACTGCCTTCCGGACAGATATAATACATTGCAATCCAAATAATTAAGGAGGGGAATTTGATAATACCTCATGTTTCCTGACAGCGCTCGCATATGGTTTTAACCAAGTCTGCGAGGTAGTCTGCCCATCGGAAAATGCGGCCGTTGTTTGTAATCTGGTCGAGGGCGTCCAGCATTTCCATTTTGAGGTCACTGCTGCGACCAGCCAAGGTGAGAGTAATGGCGATGATTTTCTCCACAATCTGTGGTTTTCGTTCCTCAATCTAACTGATCATCAGACCCTTGGAGTTCTTGCCCGACGTCAAACCTGTAAAGTGTTCGACTAGTCCTTCTTTGATCCCAATGGGGACCGGGTCACCCTGATTTGATAGA
>LPNX010379394.1:1068501-1193693 GCA_001517045.1 Pseudotsuga menziesii
TGACGTGCTCAGGTCTGACTCTTGTGTATCTTCGGAAGATGTATGTGGCAGGGGGGGTGCTCCTTCATGTGTCGGCAGGAGCAAGTGGATACTACGAAAGGAGGGTGCCGTTTGAAAGGTCACCCAATTTCCTTCAATCGATCGACGTATTACAAGATGTCGACCCGGGTATGGTTCATCGCCTAGTCGGCTCCAGAGTGTGATGTCGCCAGCTCTTAGTCGAAGGTCATCTTCAATAATAGTTTGTATTCTGGTACGCGGACTTACTGTGGAAAGGGTCACTCCTTCGTCGGGAACAATTAGTTGGAGAGCTTCTGGCTGCTCTATCCATATTTCATCATCTTCAGGGGACGCTGCTTCTTTTTCTTCGCCTTCTCTGCGTCGGTCATGACCCGACTCTGGCGGTACTTCATCATGGTCGGTCTCCCAAGGGTTTTGCTGCAGCTCTGCGGCCCTTTCTCGTCTGGCTTCCCTCTTCTTCTGTCTTTCATCCCTTTCGATTCTCTTAATGTCTGACATACTGTAGTACAATACTATGCCTTCAGTTCCTCTTCGATTGATTATGCATTACTGGCGACGACGACTCTGGTCGACTAGGATCCACTATGCTCTAGGTCCGACACACGACCAACTACCCCCCCATGGCCTACCCGACGATTTTTAGAAAGCTCGGATAGTGTCTACTTACTCAAGAAGTATTCCCACTCCCTTTCAGCAATGAATTTTTCCCACTGCTTCTGCTTCTCCGCCCAGTTAGTGTTTGAGGGTGGGTCTAGTAATAGAGGTCGAGGTTCAACAATGTGCCCTGCTCCTTTCTCTATTAAAAACTTGAACAGTAAAGCTGGCAAGGAACACAAGAATTGATCAGTAAATTCTGTGAAAAAATTCTGTCGGACGGTTTCCACAGAAGTCCTGTCTTCGACTGCTTGTTCCTCGCAGAAGTCATCGGCTATCTTTTCGAACCACTCCGAGATATTTGTACGTCCTCCTCGGATCAGTTTCTGGAGTAACTGTGCTTCTTTAGTCTTGTCCGGCTTTCTCATCCAAAAACTGCTTCAGTAGGTGGGGCACGGATTCGACAAATTTTTCGTGAGTTTCAGTGAAAAATCGGGCTTTGGCTTCTGCGACTGTCAATCTGTTCCTTCTCTCGTAATTTTGTAGATAGTTAGCAATTTTTCGCTCCCACCAGTCCTTGATCTCCTGCTCTGGTATCATATGTGAGCATATATTCCAGTTATGTACTACCGGCAACGGAACCAATGTTGTAATCTCACAGATCACATAAGGTTACCAATAATACATACAAAAATATACACAGATGCAAGAGACAAGAACTGATAACATGAACAGATTATATTATTCTCAATAGATCATACAAAGCCAAGAACTGAACTGCGTTCTTGAGTGGCTCAACAGCCTAATATACATGTTACAAACAGTTACAATCATAACTACCTATCGGTTCACCGAACCGACACGACTATTAGTTAACAGACTAACTACTGTGTTTACTCAGCCGACCGACGTAGTCGGTCTCTCGACTTAGTCGGCTGATCGACTAAGTCGGTCTTCGTTCAAGTCGACTTGCTCCTTCTACACTAATCCAAGCTCCAGAATCTTCAAATATACAGCTGCAAAACCCTGTAAAGCATGTGGAAACAAAAAAATAGTATATGCATATCCAAACATATAATTGATCTAAGCTAACAGTTAAGGAAGAAAGTTATAAACATCATCAACAACAACAACGTTTATGGAAAGAGATTTGTATTAATGTAATAAAGGAGATACAAAGAATTACATAGGAGAGAACATCACAACCTAGCCTTAACGCTGCAATATTCCATCCAAAAATCCAAGCCAAAGCCTCCAAAGCAAGATAGTAAGCCACCTATAAATTCCACCAAGATAAGAGTACCATAAACCTTCCTCCCTTCCAAATGGAGAGAGGGTTCAATTTATAAGGCTAAAGGGATAGAGTAGGTTGAGGATTAGGAGGAGGAGTCTAAGGGATCTTCCTTGTAGGTTAGGAACCAAAATTCCACCTCACCTAAATGATAGGGATAGAGATCCACCTCATCCACCTTCGAGAAGGGTCTCTAATCTTCGTTTGTTGCCCTCGAAATAGCACCGACGCACTTTCCAAAAAGGGAAAAGGCATTGTTGGCGCTCCTAGCAGTGGGAGATAGAGCGTCGACGCCGACGCACCTATCATGAAGGGAAAAAATGCCTTCGGTGCTCCTAGCATGAAGGACAAGAGCATCGACCTTCCTAAAGAGGGAAAAAAGCAGGAAAATCTCAATCTCAGTCAACTTTAGCAGAAAGAAATTTGGGGATTAGGAAAAGGGTTAACACATGGATCAAGAGTACAAGATTTTGGTGTAACAGAATGCCCCCCAAAGCATGAAGTTAGAGGAATATGATAGGTGAATGCTTTGTAAAGTGAAGAAATATAAGGAAAGGATGTCAACTGGAAGCTACTGTAGTACCACTGACTCAAATATCATATAACACATAACATGGCTGCCAACCAATACAATGCAGATCCATGGTAGTAGAGACCGACTGAACACAATCATGGCTACTAGACACAAGCGTAGATCCATGATGAGATTATAACATAGCCATGACCAATACAAAGGTGGATCTGTATAATATGACTCAAAACAAACTACATCGCAACCTGGCTGAAGATATATGACAACCCATGGTATTCAATCCGAACCCGCAATGATACGAATCTAACCATGCAATTACAATGTCTTGATGTTGAACATGGTAGAAACCACTTGATTACTAGTCATTAATGTAAACTATTAACAAGTGCGAGGGAAATCACCATTGATGTCAATGATTCCCAAGGTATCTCAGTACATACCATCGAATGTGAATAAAGGACTTGGAGTCGAACACTCGATGAGATCTTTCAATCAAGAGCCATTGATGTAAACTCATGTTGAAAGTGAGGTAACATGCCATTAAGGCATACAGGCCCAAGTTACTATCTAGGTTTCTAGGTCTAATTACTGGATAAGGAGTTGAAGTCGACAGGAATAGACTCGTCAAAGGAGGGCCATGATGAATCCCCTATCATCAACATGAAACACGATCATAGATGTTTTGGAGTAAATCGGACAGCAAAGTGATGTACGAAACTGACTCAGGGATGACCAACATGATAGAAGGTAAACTGACTACAACAATGAAAAGATGACCAAACTTCTCTTGAACATGGGCATGGCATGACTTGGCGGTATTGACACGAGAATGATACCAATCCTCCAATGCAACTGACAGTGATATTTTTCTTGGACAACTCAAAGGAGTAAGAAGACTCTAGAAATTAGCAGGATTCAAATACAAACGGATTACCCAAGTACTGAAATGCATATGAAAATGAGTGCCATGTTCAAGAGTGACTATGTACTACCATAACAAAATAAAAACTCTTTCCTTAATTTCCCCATCATGATTGATGAGTGCCTCTTTGATTTTTAACGAGCTGGAAAAGGGTAACAAACGCTCTATATAGCTCATCCTTTGGATGAGTCCAATCTCATATGTTTTATGAACCTAAGAAAGGATGGGTCCTTCATCGTTTAATTTTATGAGTCCAAAGAAACCAAAATCATTTTTCGTTTCATGTTTAGAGAGTCTGTAATGACTAAGAAGACTCCAGAAGGTCCTTTTTTGTAAATAAGCCTAGCCGGTCCGAAAAAGAGATAACCTACCACCGACTAGTCGACCATTCTGATACTTTTACAAGCGTGAACGTAACAAGTTCGCTTGGTGATATTTTTTTGTTTTTAAGGAGACTGAAAAGATCTTAAATATAACTCTCTAACGAGTTCTTTTTCATAATCCAATTTTAACGAGTCTGAAAAATAGTAAAACTATACTCGATACCTCTTCACTGAGTTTTTAACGAGCACGACAAAGGTATAAAAGGCACTCGGAACCTTTTTCATGTTTGAATCTAGAGCATGAAAAAGCGATAAAGTAAGCTCAAACCAGTTTTCATGTTTTAACTAGAGCACGAAAAATGAAAAGTGAGCTCAACACCATCTTACTGTTTTTAACGAGCTCGAAGATCAGTTGAAAGAATGCTCAGGGTATCTGCTTCATTTTTTAATGAGCTTGGAATAGAGAAGAACTATGCTTAAAACATGGTTTCATTTTTATGCAAGCTTGAAACCAAAAGGTAAACTATGCTTAAGGAAACCTACTTCATTTTTTAACGAGCTTGAAATAGAAAATGAACAATGCTCAAAAGGGTCATTTCATGGTTTAGCGAGCTCGAAACTAAAGAAATTATGCTCAAAACATGGTTTCATTTTTATGCAAGCTTGAAACCAAAAGCTAAACTATGCTTAAGAAAGCCTACTTCATTTTTTAATGAGCTTGAAATAGAAAATGAACTATGCCCAAAAGGGTCATTTCATGGTTTAGCGAGCTCGAAACTAAAGAAAGTATGCTCAAAATGAATTCCATTGACGGGTGGTTTCCCAACGTGATCTCCAGTGGTTGGTAATTTCCCCCAGTATAACTATCAAGTAACTTAACACCAATAAAGAAATAGGGTACATGCCCCCCAAGCTTCATTGAGTCTTGACACAATGGAAGAATCTGTTTCATTTTTTAACGAGCTTGACACGAAAAAGGAATTGTGCTCAAGGTCAGCTTTATTTTTTAACGAGCTTGAAACAAAGAATAAACACTGCTCGAGGGGACCTGTTTCATTTTTACACAAGCTTGAAACAGAGAATAACTATGCTTGTGGACATCCGTTTCATTTTTTTAATGAGCTTGACACACAAAGGGAACTATGCTCACTATGTCCGTTTCATTTTTTAACAAGCTTGACATAGAATGGGAACTATTCTCATAGAAAGTTCTAAACCAACATGATGTCCAGAGGTTGGTGGGTTTCCCCCTTACATAGGAAGATAGTGACTTAATTCCGGTATGATATCCAGAGGCTAGAGCCATGCCCCCTATTTTACCTATGATGGGAAGAAGCTAACTAGAAGGGGAATGAACCACAACAACATGCGGGACATTCAGGGAAGTCTAATGACTAGGAGTCACACGATAATCAGGTTTAACGAAGGAAAGCTGATCAACGGTCACAATATTCCCATCATGGGGAAAATACATCACTCGAAAGAGTGTGGAAACTACAGCTTTCATAGCATAAACATAATCATGCCCAAGGAGAATATTGAAATCTAAGGGACCTTGGACTACCATAACATCGATACAGACATTTTTTCCTTCCAAAGTAATAGGCAACTGAGAAAAGATCCCTAAAGGCGCTGTAGGTCTTCGATTAAAATCTAGTATCTGATTGGTAGCTGGAAAAAGTGGAGGAGAACCTATTGCTTTCCAAGCAGTAGAGGATAGAATGATAACAAAATCCCCTTCATCGATGATAGTGCAGAGTGTACTCTTAGCGGCAACTTGCACATCTATTTGGAAAGGAACACTCGAATGAAGATGATATTCTGTTAGGTTACTCTAGACAAAGGAAATAACCTCGTTACTCGAAGAGGGTTCTGTCGAAAGAGACAAAACTTCTTCTTGCATAGAACAATCATAACTAACTATGAAAACTTCAGCCAGATGGTTTTCACTCTCAATTGGAAGAGAGGGAGAAGATGAAGACTCTGTCGAAGGGACTACTTCAGTCTCAACACTCTCTGATGAAAGAGTGGGATCAGGTGAAGATGACATTGACTCGACCACTTGAACTTCACTCTCCAAAGGAAGAGTGAGATCAACCAAGGATGGACTTGGATCAACCTCTTCAACTTCACTCTTCAACAGAAGAGTGGGATCGACCAAGGATGGACTTGGATCGACCACTTGATCAACCAACGGAAGGTAAAGGGACAACTTACGATAACCGGTTGGAAGTTGTTGCTGAGGAACAGTAAGATCTTCCAACAACTTTGAAGCTTCATCCATGCGAGGACAAAGGTAAGTGAGGTGCGTATCCTTACATAGCAAGAAAGGATACCTAACCTTTCCTTTTCGAGACTTAATAAAAGAGTCACTGGTTTATGGGGCATCATCAGCATGATGATCAGAGACCGATGACATAGGATGTTTAGACCACACTTCTGACACAAGGGAAATACCAAGACAGTCCTTGAGAAGGTGATCACCCTTACAAAGTCTACAAGGGAACTTAGCTTTACGGGTGCCAGAAATAGGTACATCAATACCCCCAACATGATGACCAGTGGCTAGTGGGCTTCCAACATGAAGGTCAGAGGTTGGAGCGATGACTTTCTTCTTAGTGTTCTTCTTCTTAGCCTTCCTTTTCGTCTTCTTCTTACCCACCTGTTTACTAAATTCAGAGTTTTCAACGGATGAAGAGGAAGATAGGGAAGTCGATTCAACATTTGATGAAGAAGCAGAAGTGTTAACATGAGGTTGATGCTCATGCATTAAAGGACCAGGATCCGACACAAAGGGTGCATTTGGTATGACATGATGGGAGAATAACCATATAGGTAATCCTATAGTCAATCTGGGAAGGTTCAAAGTGGCCATGAAAGGAGTATTAACAACTCCACAAGGGGGAGAAACAAAATACATACCGTGAAAAGGGTTCTCTTGAATGGTGGTCCCGAGAGAGTCTCCCATATCTGAACTCTATAAGAATCTATGAAATACCACACAAGATCAAACACTACTCAAGTCTAAAATCCACAAGAAAATAGTGTGAATAGGAGTGGATCAAAAGTTAGGAACCTCACAGGACAGGCCAAAAGGATAACTCAGATGGTCACAGGAATCTTAAGAGGGTCTCCCAATATACGCTAGGTAGGGGGGAGCACAAATCGGTAGTAGTGTTGTCTAATGCACAATTGTTCACAAGGGGCCTTCCTATACACAATCAAGTACGTGAAGTACCTTTGTATATACCTCAAGGGTATGTGAAAGGTCGTTCGATATACCAACGATACGTGGAATAACCGCGTGAGTCCCGAGTTGTAGTGCAGACAAATTAATGACAATTGCTACGTTTTACGATGCCCAAACACGTCACTAACTTACAAACAATTACTAAATTATTTTAAACCTAAGCTAGCGTTAATTTTACCTTGAGCGGTTAAGTGAATGCATGACGTGTAGACAGGAAATGTAAAAAGAATGCAAATCCTAGCTACATGATAATGCGCATTTCTCTTTCAATGAAAACTACCTAAGGTAGGGAAAGAGTTTTTTGTTAAAACAAGTCAGAAATCAGAGATCTAAGAAAACCAAGTTCTATTCAAAGACAAGTATGAAGCTTTTAAATATCAACATCAAATACAATTCTTTAAAAAACCTATGATTTCATACACAAGCAAGGGGGGTCCGGGGGGGACCCCCCTTTATTACATTAATTCATATATGTGGAAATTGGCTTGTTTTTTTTTTTTTTTGCTTCTCTTTTGATTGAGTTTTCTCTTCAAAAACCATGAATCTGAACAATAAAGAAAAGAACAATTCTCTCCTNCTAGAGTGCACTAGCTCTATCTTTCTACAATAATAGTCTAAAAAGTGCAAATCAAATCAAAGATACTACACATCTTGACAATGTACAAAACAAAGTAAAGAAGCACTTTTATTTTTCAAATGCATGTATCAAAATGAAACTTGATATCTATATTCTCTTTAGATCCACAAACAGAAAAATAGAGAATATCTACAGCACTCCATTCATTCAGAAATCAAAAGGAATATGAAAAGCACCCAAACAACTCCAAAACAATCAAGAATTCCTCCAAAACAACCAAAATGCAACCAAAACACTCAATGACTAAGGGGAGGAAGAGATAATGCTGGATCTAGGGGGTGTATAACTACCGCAGGCAACCTAAAAACCAAAATCCATCAAACGAAAACCCCAAAATGAAGGAAATCTGAGCCAAAAACTGAGTTTCAATGAGTTTCAAAGGGTGGCGCGCTTTCATGTACTGCACCAGAGCACCTATGAGGGTAGGTGCTTTTGTTCCAATGCAAAAAGGTGCCTATCAGGAGACCAGCACTCCTATAAGGTTGCAAAAGAGCACCTATGAGGGTAGCGACGCACTTACAACATAGTGTAAAAGCACCGGCGGCGCCTGAGTCTCCTAAGTAAAAGAGCGCCTATACAGCTGACACTTTCGACATTAAAAAATGGAACAAACGGCACTCTGTCTACATAGCCCAGGCGCACCAGTGGAGAAACAAAATAGAATAAAAGCTAGATCTCCTATGGAAGAAGGGCAGAAGGTTTGATAGTGATCCAAAGGGCATCAAGAAGATGCAAGACACTCTTCAAAGGAAAATATAAAGGAGGGAGGGTCTCTAGAGGCTGGAAAAAGGATTGAATAAAAAGATATGAAATCAAAACAAAAGAAATTAGATCTATATAAGATCCCCAGTATGGTCGCCAAATTTGTTATCTGATAAATCTACTCAATAGGAATCAAGCCAGATCTCCCTAGTCTGAGTGGATCTAGAACAAATCAAATACAGAATACAATCTACTTTGCTAAATCAATCAGAAATGCAAAGACACAGATAGATAACTTACCTGATATTCGCAGATCCTCTTCTCTCTTTGTTGATCCAAGCTCCAGAATCTTCAGATCTACAGCTGCAAAACCATGTAAAGCATGTGGAAACAAACAAACAGTATATGTGTATCCAAACATATAATTGATCTAAGCTAACAGTTAAGGAAGAAAGCTATAAACATCATCACCAACAACAACGTTTATGGAAAGAGATTTGTATTAATGTAATAAAGGAGATGAATAGAATTACATAAGAGAGAACATCACAACCTAGCCTTAACGCTGCAATCTTCCATCCAAAAATCCAATACAAAGCCTCCAAAGCAAGATAGTAAGCCACCTAGAAATTCCACCAGCATAAGAGTACCATATACCTTCCTCCCTTCCAAATGGAGAGAGGATTCAACTTATAAGGCTAAAGGGATAGAATAGGTTGAGGATTAGGAAGAGGAGTCTAAGGGATCTTCCCTATAGGTTAGGAACCAAAATCCCACCTCACCTAAATGATAGGGATAGAGCTCCACCTCATCCACCTTCAAGAAGGGTCTCAAATCTTCATTTTTTGCCCTTGAAATAGTACCGACGAATTTCCAAAAAGGGAAAAAGCGTCGTCGGTGCTCCTAGCAGTGGGAGACAAAGCATCGGCACCGGTGCACCTAGCATGAAGGGAAAAAGCGTCGACCTTCCTAAAGAGGGAAAAAAGCAGGAAAATCTCAATCTCAGTCAACTTTAGCAGAAAGAAATTTGGGGATTAGGCAAATGGTTAACACATGGATCAAGAGTACAATATTTCGATGTAACACTACAACTCGGGAAAAGAAAAGTTAGTAGTAGACAGATGAAAACCTAGCAAGTATGAGGCAATCCCTCCAATGTACAAGAATGAAAGAAATTCTCCTTGTCGAGAACCTGCATAGCAAAAAGAAGACTTTAGAAGATCACAAAGACGTCAAGAAGTTGGTCCCACTCCTCAATACATATTCATAAGAGAGACAACTCCAAGATGGAATCAAGCACCCAGGTATGAAGATGGTTTTAATGGTTATTTCTATTTATGTAATGATTTTGGTCACAAAGTGATGGATTGTAGATTCAATGATAGAAGAAGTGTTGGAAGTTCCAACAACATAGTTAGGTGTCGGACATGCCACCATGTTGATCATATTGCTGCATATTTTTGTACTATGATATGTTATAGTTGCAATGGATTTGGGAACAAAGCTCAAGATTGCGTGAATTCAAGAATACAATCTATAAGGGGAACCTATGAACCATGGAAGAAAAATTATGCAGAAATATTTGAATCCCAAAAGACATGTGATCAATATCAAGGACACTCTCAGATATGGGTAAAAATGAATATCTCGTTGAATGCGAATGAAGTTTATCAATGCATAGACGATGGCTTCCATGTGGCAATCCAATATTGAGGTATTTTGAATACCTTAGTACACCTTGAGTTCATAGAACTGGAGGATGGACTCAAAGGTAGATGATGGTTTCTCCAAGAAGTAAAAGGGGTCCAAGGATCGTGGTTACAATTGGGATGTTGATAGGGGCATAAGTATGGTTAGTTTTTGTCATCAAAGATCAAGAAAATAAAATGAAGTGAAGCAACATAGTGATGTATGGAGGATTGTCCTTGATGCATGCTTACCTTTTATGAATTTACTAGATGAGTGTTGATGCATTCCTTATAGAATCCATCAAGTGTACCAATGACTCTCTCAATATTTGGAGATGATTGGAAAGAAATTACACAGGAGCAAACTTGGTGGAAATGCACGGCATCATATATGAAGGAATGAAGGAAAATGACCTAGATTAATGAAAGAGCCTAATGACTGCTAGGTGGAAACATTTCTCAAGACTTCAAACACATTATTTTAGTAGTTTTGAATGATGGATTAAGGGAATTTTAATGGAAAAAATTTAGTCACTCGATGAAGAAATATGCATACAAACATCTAGAAATCATAACCAATAGTAGAAGGTGCCACAATCAACAAATAATTGAGGTTTCTATTGGACAACGGACTTGAAATTACACTTTTAAAGGAAGATTTAAAGCACTCATGTTGAACATTATATGTTGAGTATAAGTGTGGACGGTAATCACATCTTGTGGTAATGTTTTTGAACACATTGTGGAATCATCATCAAGAGCATTTTTTGTGAAACATTTGGAGAAAAACTCCCCAAAACTAAAGACAAAATCTCATATTCCTTTATTGAGTTCTTCGTGATTATGGAGCAACATTACCTAATGTACAGTTGCATATCTACATGTTGAGCTAGTATATTTGAAGAACATATTGGGAGGACTGATATATACTATGGATGAAAGCTTCATCTCATTGACATTGTCCTTATATCCCTGTGACTACAATGTATTTAGTATTTACTACAAATTTTGCAGTCATAACAACATTAGAAGAAAAGAGAGTGTCAAGTTTCAATTATAAAAGTTAGAAAAGAAAATTCACTTACAAAAATGAGTAATGAGGACTTCAAAATCAAGCACAAGTGAAGTTCTTGACAGCTATCAAAAGGTAACAGAAGGATTCCTTTCATCTTTCACTTGCTAGATATATATCAAAATAAACCTTGATTTCGCTAGGCATTCAGAAATTAACAATAAACTCAGAGGAAAAATGAGTCATCTTAACCAAGTAATAAGGCATGACAAAGATTAATTATCCCAAAGGATTGGAATTTATTTTTGAGATGAGGAGATAATTGCATATTTGTTAGCTGATTGTGAAGATATTTTATTGCAAACCTAATCTGGTTCCAAATTTGGTGAAGGTTTATTGCTAACCTTGTAGACCTTGTTTTATTTTTGAAGAAACAAGTCCAAGGATAAATTTGATTCTTCTCAATGAACAAAAATTGAAGACTACATACTAGGAGGTTTAACAATGGCTTGACATGTGTAAATTGTTGATCTTTGAAGGATGATTACAATGGAAAATAGAGGCAGTAAAATAGAAAGACGAACGTAGGTGTAGATCATATGAGAGTTTTTGGACATCACTGTCCACTCAAAAAGAGAAATATTTTAAGCTTTGAATTCAGCTCTTTGATTGAATATTAATGCAATACTAACTTGAATAACATAAACACAAGTTGAAGGAAGTCAACGAATATAGCAGACCTTGGGTTAATCTAACAAAAACATTTTTCAAAGATTGAAAAAGAGGGTGTTACTTCACCAAACATCAGGATAATATGATAAAAGTATGATTATCTTTGTGAGACTATGATCAAATGAAAATTATGTTGAAGAGGCAACGCCAAAAGATAGTAGAAGAAAGAATATCAATGAAGCATATTGACAGGGGGAGAGAAGTTTTCAAGCTAGCAGACACTTCACTTTGATATAAATAAGTATTCAAGAAGACATGTTGATGTTTTGATGGATAAATGTTTGTCCCTTTCTCATTAATGTCAAAGAGGGAGTGTATTTGAAGAAGGTTTCCATCAATGACAAAGGGGGAGTTTGTTGAACATAGTTTTCATCGATGACAAGCCATTAATGACAAAGGAGTGATAACGATTGATGACATGGTAAGGAAGATATGGCAGTTTTGACATTGGAACACCAGGGAGTCCAAATGACCCATTATATGGTCATTTGTGTATGATGTGGCTCATAGATGTATGGAGGACCTTAACATTATGCATTGATCCCTAGAATTCCTTGGACCCATANACACCAGGTAGTCCAAATGACCCATTATATGGTCATTTGTGTATGATGTGGCTCATAGATGTATGGAGGACCTTAACATTATGCATTGATCCCTAGAATTCCTTGGACCCATAATTTGGTCCTCGGGCCTACGAGCTTGCTTCGAAGCCCATGAAGACCATTGGTGGCTGGTATGAGGACCTTTACATAAGACTTGGATGTGGAATGGAAACACTTGTTGTATGAACCCCATGGATATTAGATGAACCTCTTCAAACCATTTTGTAAGTCCACTAAAGCCCTGTCATCATGATGATGATGATGATAACGTGTTGAAGCACTTGAAGAATCCACCCTCATACTTGACATGTCCTTGATATGTGGTTCCTTGGTTATGATGCACCCGCATATGATCATGAGTGTGATATTCTTGTTGATACCCTTGAAGAATCTCTTGACATTGGATAATGGGGTCCTTGATACCCTTGATGCTTTCTTGGAATTATTGAATAATTTAAGAATGAAGGACCATGTATTAGCACATGAGCCCCTCATAAGATGATATCCTTCGTCGTGTTGTTTCCAACGGTAGGTGGCACGTCATGTGGTTCCACACGGTTGAAGAAATATGAATTTTTGAAGTTGAAATATTTTTACCCTTCTTGTGAAGTCGGACCAAATGTTAAATAAAAATAAAAAATACATATGTTATTTGCAACAAGTCGAGCCATCCAATTATAAAAATAAAAATAAAATGAAATTTTGTGTATAAATACATTCCCTTCACTCATCGTTTGGGTGAGATACATACAAAGTAAGATCTGAAATTCATATAGACTAAGGCGGCAGCAGTCAAAGGAAAACATCTATGATTTTCGGGTATGAAACAACATTTTGTTTGATATTTTTTTTACATCCAAAACAGTAGCAGAGACAATTAAAATAAGACATATACAGCAGCACATGAGGTATATATCTTGTTGAATACTTTGATACAATAATAAATATGTCATGAATCAGGATCAAGTTCTAAGTCTGTAGATCAAAGGGTAAAGGTGGCAGCCAGTTTTTTGAAGTATCCTTTTGTACCAACAGGGAAGCTAAATCAAATGCTTAATTGACCAATGAAACTCTAATTTTACTAAGTCAAATGACAAGCATATATTGGAGGCTTAAATAATTCTTCAAGGTATCATTCAAGTCTCTGTTTCTTTCATTCAAGTCTGAGGTATGCTTATTAGACAATATAAAAGGGCAGTTCATTGAACAATCAGTCATTAGGGCATATTTGTGGCAATGCCTATGAACAAATCTCATATCAAAAAATGTTAATAAGGTGTTCAAATCATAGTTTTTTCAAGAGTCTTTCATTATCTAAGCATCATTATTTGAGCATCACTATGGATATATGTGCATAAGTTCTTCAAAGAGAGTTCATGAGAAGTCTTGGCATAAGTATGAGTATATGGGCAGTTTTGTAGCAGATTTGACATTGACTAATAACTAGATAAGTAACTATGTACGATAGTGAAATCCTTGGTTTGGAAAGTGACACCACATTGACCTTAATGACATAAAAGTGTCAGGTTGACTTGATTTGAAGAAGAAGTGACAGTTAAATACATTGATGACATGGATTGACAACAGATTGAAAGTGACACAAGCATGATAATGATAATGTCGACTGAGTTGTGAAAGGTTTGAAGTATGTTGAATATGATGTTGAGGATAAGAAGCATGAGAAGAACAGCGAACAACAGAAAGTTGATGATGAGCAGTAGTTGATTGAGTGGAAGAAGTATGTGAAGGCAAGTTGGGTCTAGCACCTCTTCTTAGTTGGAGCTAAAAAAACCAGGTTGGGTCCTGTTGTAGGATTTGGTGCTATTCAATCAGTTAGTGTTGATGTAATCAAAATATTTAAGTCTTCATTGTAATTCATATCCAATTATAAATAAATCTTACTATATTTGAATGTATCTCTATGATCTATGATTAATGACATGATTAGTTGATGTATAGCTTAATGTGATTGATGAACTAAGTTTAAGTCTTGAAGTGAAAATTGTTAAAATTGCTAGCACACAGATGCACCCTTCCCCCCCTCTTAGTGTGGAATTGTGTCTAACAGATCCTAGGTGAAGGTTATGAGGATAAATGACCTTTATCTTGGGTGAAGGGCTCAATATTTGAGGCAATATATTGAGGGTTAACCAATTCTCGTCTTTTTGGTGTGCACAACCATGTCCACCCGACTCAGAAATTATCTCCTTGTTTTTATTTTATTTTTTAATTTTTTTCTATATATTTTTATCCCACGCATGTGCACAAACAAGTCTTTGGGAACATAGCGCATCCTATGTCATAACTCTTTAGGTAATGAGAATTTCCTTAGGCCTAATGGTTAAGAACATGTGTTACCTTCGTGGAGGTCACAAGTTCAAAACTAGTGATGGATAGGGTTTCTCATTGGCCCATTGTGACAAGGCTCGAAGGGTAGGTGACACCTAGGATTAAGGCTCACCCTAGTGGGATTTGGGATGTCTCATCCCCTGCTGAGTCACAAATTACTGGTATATCTGGCTTACGATATGTTGGATATACCCTTGGGAGGATTTTGTTCCCATGCTCAAAAAAATTTGATCATGTCCATGACAATGTTTCTCTCTGAGTATTGGAAAGAATAGAATATTTTCATAATGAAGAGAAATACTTTTTTTTAATGTATGTTACTGGCTGAAATCATCCACGAAGCTTAAAAAATGATAGAGAGAGCATCAAAATGGACCAAAATAAGAGGAAATTCATCCCTCAACCTATGGATAAAAGATATGGTGCTTTAAGCCACATTCTCCTGTGTTATTAGAGAAAATTGAAATTATCATATGGGGTAGCATAGTTTGTAATTTAAAAATATATATATATTTTTGCAACCTTACATTGAGACAAGAATGGATAAGAAAACCGAATAAACCCTTCAAGAATGGATCTATTGGGTGGAAGGCCTTTGTGCTTGCTTTTCCTCAACTTGGAAATTGGATTGCTTGGTTTGTAGGTAACGAGAAAGAAGTTTGGGCAGGGGAGGATCCTTGGGTAGTACTAGGGGAAAGATACAAACTTTCAAGGGCCTTGATTGAAAAACTCAAAAGCTCAGGGATTTCGAATCTCAGTCAGGCCTGCTCTCACACACTACAAAGGGAAACTCTGTGGAAGAAAGATGAGGATCTAGGACTAGAAGAGGGGCTTAAAAAATAAGGGAATTATTATGTTTCACTATTACAACCTTGCTTTATTCATCTAGAAGAAGATGCAAAAGGTAAACTGGTATGAACCAAAAACCTTGCTACAGGGGATTTTACGACCAAACTAGGATAAAATATTTGGGCTTTAGAACATTACCAAGGGGAAAAGATTGATTGGTGAAAATAAGTATGGAAAAGTGAAGGCCCTATTAAGGCTAAAATTACCCTTTGGCTGGCTCTAAGAAACAATCTCTTAACTTGGGAGAATATTAAAAAGTGAGGTTGGAATTGTCCAAGCTGGTGTGTTTTATGCCAGTCGGAAGAGGAAACTAGATCTCGTAGATTTTCTCTCTATTTATATTATGCAGAAACATTCTGGAAGGAAGATAGAAAAGAGATCAAATTTCAAGGGACACATGTGGGGGCTTCTCTTAAACAAAATTCCTTTGCATGGTGGGTGGAGAGCTCATGGACCAGGGAACACAAATAGAAGGATAAAGAGCCCAAGAAAAGGATACTAGTCCCTCTAGAAATAAATAAAACAATTCCCTAGGATTTCTTTGATGGAGCAAGTCAAGGAGAACCTCATATGAGAGGTTTTGGAGGAGTTTTATACTTCTCATAGAAATACAAGGTTTAAGTAAGGTATGCTCCCGGGAACTGTATGAATAACAAAGAAGAACTATCATCTCTTCGTGCTATACTAGAGCTGGCTATAAACAGAAATGTCACTCGTTTACAGGTCTTTAGGGACTCAAAGATAGTGGTCGATTGGGTTAGTAATAAGATACAGATAAAATCTCCTCGTTTACAACAACTTTTGAGAGAAATCAGAAGGCATTTGGATCTCTTCTCAACCCTTAGAATAACACATGTTTATAGAGAATTAAACATGGAGGCAAGAAGTCTATCGAAAATTGCACTATTGTTAGCTCCAGGCCTTCTGGAGACAGAAGAAATAAAGGAATATTATAAGAACACTCATATAAGGATGTTGCATAATTTTGGAAACCATTTTTGTGTAAGTTGAAACTTCTTATGAGAACTGCTACCATAAGTGGCATGAGGATGAATACAGCAATTTTGTATGAAATGTAAGAAAAGTTATGTTAAGGGTGAAATCCCTTGTATCAATTTTGATGTAAAGAAACTTCCTCGAGAACAGTTCATGATCACTCTTTATTTAGTGTGGTGGATATTTTCCTATATATATATATATATATAATGATTCATGCTCAATGGAATTTTCATATACTATCATATAGATATTTTTTTCTTTTATAAAGAAATCCTTAAAATTTACGGTTCTCAATTTTCATATATCTCTCTTCTGTTTGGCATTTACATGTTAGTAGATTCCCTCACCGTGGGAATTTTATGATAAATTTTGTGCCCTGCATTTCTTTTAGGTTTAGGGTATTTTACATGGTTCATTTGTCTTGCAAAATATTTATCGGGAATTATGGAAATGTAAACATTTTTTGTTTCCTTAACAATACTTTTATGGGTTACGTCCTAGTTTAGACAATGGTGTATTTCATAACACAGTAAAAAATATTTCATTCATTAACACGTGTAGGCCCTTAAGGCTCCAGTTTCTAAATTAGAGTTGTGATTCCATCTATAATGACCATTATGATTCATTAAGCCTTGATTGGACGTCATAATTAAATTATAGTTTCTTAGCATTCTTTAATGCAATTTTACGGAGTAAATCCTATTCAGTAAATCAACACAAATATAACATAAATGTACAAGAACAAAAACAAGAATATATCAAATTAAATTCATGAAAAAGTAGCAACATAGAACAAAATCCTATTCTGGTAACATTACATAAAAACAACATAAGAATTCATTAACATTAAAGAAACATTAGAATCTATGATACAACATTATATCAGTAACTTTAACTTTAAGGGATGATTAAGAAGTCCAACCGGAGAAATATAGCCTCGATCTACACCCTTGTCCATGCCCAATGCAAGATTACACCACCCTGGAAACCAGGATCCTTGTCTACATCCTAGATCCAAGAAACCCTTTAGTTTATTATCCCTCTATTCTCGAGACTTTGAGAACAATGATCCACCATCATAAAAGATAAATAAAAACATGAGATATCTCTTCTAAGGTTTCTTCAAACCCTTCCAACACTTCTCCAAAATCCCTCCCTCATATCCTCTCTTCTCTTCCCTCTTTATTACCCCAAAAATTCTCCACTACCTTTCTTAGTTTTAAGTTAAAATATATTAAAATAAGCATATCATGAGTGCAAAGTCAAATCTTGTTTTACATGAAATATAGCATAAAATCAATAGTATAACATACCTCGAGTTTATGAAATCCTATTTAACCTTTTTATTACATTAATATCCCCCCACCCACTTAACCAACATAAGTTAACGAAGATATTTCTTGTGTATTATATTAAAATATGTATTTACTTGAGTGCAAAGCTTTTTTTTACATAAATGCAATATGACATCTCTATCCACAAATCTAAATGTTGTTGGAATTTGTGCAACTTCGGAAGTTATTCTTATTGTACTTGTATTATATTTCCTTGTACCTCCTACATGAGATTATATTGATGTAATTACTCATGTAAACCCTAGAAAGAATCAATATAAACCCTGGGGAAGAATACACAAGAAAATAATAAAAATAAAATAATTTTTTATTTCCCCAAGGTGGGTCGACCACAGTCAAACTGTCAAGTCGAACTCGGTAATTTTTCACTTGGAAAATCAATATAAATAACAGGCACCCCTCATCATTATTTCATCCATCCACAACAAGTTCACTCTAGATGAAAAGGTGTGCTACTGTAGTTAAGGAGAGTGTTTTCTGTGGTTGTATCTTAGAGAGACATTTTCTCTCTCTTTATTCTTCTCTCTATTCTCAGGAGCTATTATCTTTATGCAAAAAAAAATTGGGCTTTTTCTTATTGGGTTTCCCAAGATAAATTCTTGTGTTCTTTGTTTATGTTCTTTGTTTTTCTTCTAGAGATCCTATTGTTCATTTGCAATTAACTTATACTGTTATAATCTAGTAAAAACTAACATGGTATCATAGCAATTCTAAAAGAGGCCATTGTCAAAAGCTATGGTTTGACCTTTCAAGGCCTTCCCTCATCTATTCAGCAGAAAGAAAAAAAAAGTTGTGGAAACTTCACTCTATGGGAGGCACATGTTTTCGTGAAAGAAAAAACAAATTCCGAGGAGTTCCATTTTTTACCTAATTTCGTTGCTGCACAAACTAGGGTTTCAAGTTTGGCACTAATCAAGCCAATATTTATCATCAACCTGATCCTCCCTCAACTCACCTTGACAAGGTGCATCTATCTGTGGGTTAATTTATTTAAAGTCAAAAGTTTATTTTTTACCTAACTCTTGCTAGGTTTTTTGGTAGAAAATTGCAGACAATATAACTGGAATGAAGGTTGAAGATCATCTTGATGGAGCTACAAACTCCATTTCTTGGAAGGCTAGGGTTCTTCTCATCCTAGAAGAAAATGATATCTTGAAGTTGGCCAATGAGAAAGGTCCAGAACCAGAATCGGAAGAATCCAAGTCCTAGTAGAGGAAGTGTGATGTGAAATCAAGAAGGATTTTGGTGGACTCAGTCAAAGATCACTTGGTTCCACAAATCCCAAAAAATAATATAGATATGAAGATGAAATACCTTGAAGAAGTTATTTGAACACATCAACATCAATGTGACCCTCACATTGAGGATCCAACTGTCAAATATGAATATGATTAATTCTGAATCACTTGCCTCATATTTCATGAGGATCACTTAACAACGCGACAAGCTAAGGTCCAGTGGAGATACCATTGAATAAAATGACCTTGTCATGACCACTCTAAATGGTCTTACATATTCTTGGGATTCCTTCATCCAAACCATAAGCAGTCGAACGAAACTACCCAAATTTGACAAGCTATGGGCAGGTTGCACTTAGGAAGAGACCAGGATTGAAACACAACAAAGACTCCATGATCCTCAAGTTGAGGAGAAACAAGCCTTCATCACTCATGCCAAGAAAGGCAAGGGAGAAGGAAAGAATTTTCACAAACATGAGCACCAGGCTAGGATATTCATTTCTTCTCTAGATCGAACGGAAAATAATAAATACCTATCACACATACAATGCTATAAGTGTTTTAGTTCAAACAAGAGAAGCATGAAGCTTCAAAATATGATGTGGAATATGGTAATCATCACAAGAAACAAAGAAATGAAGATTGTTCTTCATCATATCATCATTATCAGGTAATGTACCTATTAGCACTCAGAATCGCACCCAACGGTTGCAGAAAGGCAAACCCCGAGGTAACAAAAGAAGTGCTTTAGGAAAGGGAATTGCCTTCCCTGTTTCCAGAGAGGGATATCTCACAAATACATAGAAAGGCCAAATATATTGTCACATAATTAATTTCGAATATTTGTGGTTGAAACAAGGTAAAGATGTATTGGGATGGAGTCACAAATACCAAGGAACACATCAGTTTGCACAGGAAACATTTGCAAGAGAAAGGTAGTACTTCTATTACGATCGATATGTTTTGGGTCTGGTGGAAAATGAGGAACGATGGTATTCCATCAATATAGAGCACCACAAGGATGAATTCTACACCAACTTTGGAAGAAACGTTTGGTGAATTTCTAAAACAATGGCCAGAGCATAAGAATATGAATTCTGAACCATTATACACTAGTCAAAGACATGAAGAAAACATAATGGAAATAAATAATAGGAAATACATGCACGTAAAGAAAGGAAGGTACAGACTGTAATTGAGAAATACACAGGAATTATTGCACCCAAATAACCTGCATTTGGCTTTGTAACTTGTTTTAAAGCAAATCAAAATTTTATAAACAGACCAGTCTTACAGGTTCCAACCCTTTCTCCCTCTGTGGGGAGCATATTTATAATGTTTGGGCCCTCGAGACCAACCTTGAAATGGGGCCAAAATTAGTTACAAAATTAGCAACAAACTTATAACAAACTACATTGTGGCATTTTTTTCCACGGGTAACATAAAACAGAAAGTGATGGAGGCAGCACACCTACTGGACCCAAAGCAATGCTACGTCTTAAAAAATCCAGGCTCGCTTGTTCACTCTACACCTGTATCTTTGGTTCTAGTCATGGTTTAGGCACATAATCATTGGTGCAGCTTGTATTTATTCTTACTGTAATTCTCGATCACATTCCACTGGTTAACAGTCGACATTTCTAATTTTATCATTTGATCTTCCGCCAACACATTGAGCTCTAGGTTCTCCAGATAGGAAGGCGCTGGAAATTTTGTGCACATATCTTTGAAATCAAACAGTAATTCAAATTCACCACATAATTTATCGACCACAGTTTTACCTAAAAGCGACTATTGGGCCATATCTTCAAATTGCCTATGGTCTTGTCTACAATCGATCAATCTGTCACTATATTCTTTCTAGGATAACATTGGTACTTTTTCTTCCCAAAAGAATGGGAGCCCTCTTTTGACCAGAGGATTAAAAAGTGAAGAAAAATCGTTAATATGCTTGTGCAAGAAGTTCCACTTCGCTTCGACCATCTTCAAGTGACGGTGTTTGTTTACCACTCTCCTAGCCCAAGTGATGGCAAAAATTCTATCTTGGATATTCCCCTGTCTGATGTATTCTTCAGTTAAATTGTTAAGAAAACTGATTGCACCATCAACTATGTCCAGGGGCCTTTTGTTCAAGTCCTCTTTTTCCATCTGAATGTACTTTTTTGGCCGCCTATGTAGCACCTTCTTTATCCTAGATAAAATCCAAGTAGGGTAATAACTTGGCTTCCTCCACTATTATAATATCCCAGAAGAGGTGTTTTTCCCCTAGTAGGGATGCCTGGCTGGAAACTTGCTTAGTTAGTTTGCGATTCTTTTCCTCCAACTCTTTACAATGGTCTTCCAGAGCTTTTCTCAATTTTTCCTTGTGTTCATCCATATCCATTAGATCCTGATTTTGTTTTCTCAAGCCAGTGATTTCTAGAGCCTTGATACTTACTTGAGACATGGCTTGAGAAAGAGAGACTGCACCTGATGCCTCCGAAGATGCATCACTGATACTTGTTGTCTCTGAATCCTTTCTTTCAGCTCTTGCACCTCTTTCTCCAACTCTGCTTGTTTTGCTCCAAAAATATTTTCCTTTTCGGCCCAGAGCTCTGCATCCTTCTCCTAGTGTTTGTATTTTTCTTCATATTTGAGTAATATAGTCTTGAAATTGATCAATTCAGTGTCTAAGGCTTCCTTATCTTTCTCCATTTCAATCATTTCAATGGTTTGTATGAGTCGGATAGCTGGGATTTCTAGCTTTCTTTTTAGCAGTTGAATTGTACCCTCTGTGTCCTTTAGTAACTTTTGTGTGGTCACACCTTTGTATCTCAGGTTGTCTGCTACTAATATATCCACCATGAGCTTCTTGATCTGGCCTTGGTGAGCCCTGTTCTCTGCCTTCTCCTTTCGGATCAGTTCCTCAACCCTTTTCTTACCAGTTGTTAGTTTAGATATCTGCAATGTATCCTGGAGCAGATTAGTGTAAATAATGTCACCTATCCCTCTGTGTAAGTGAATCATGTCAGTTTTGGGGACTTTTTTCGAATCTACCTTCATCTCAGCTACTTTGTCTCCTGTAATTATAGCCAAATTCAACGTTCCTTTTGCTTGGTCTCTGATAGTCAATAAGGAGGTACTCTCGCTCGGTAGTTGTTCCACTTCATCACATAACTTCAATCTTTCTTCAAAATCCTTTTCACCAGCTTCTCTATATCTCTCCAGTAGCTCAGCTATATACTTGTACTTATCTAATGTCTCCTTAGGGACACTAATAAACGTATATTCCTGAATTTCAAAACTTGGACCTTTGACTTTCACAGTTTTCTTTCTTCCCTTAGCCTTTTCACTCTGTACGAGTTTACCCAGTTCTTTAGTTTTTTGCTTCTTGGGTGTTCTGGTCGTGTCCCCTTCATCTACATCCATGACTTCTGGGAATTCTCTCTTATTTCCCTTTTCAAACATGCTTGCCAAAGGGGTTATCTGTGTGGACGTGGAAACAATGCTGGAGAGGTCTTGCTGGGGGAAGTTACCTGTCGGTGCAGAGGAGGTATAATTATCTGGCATATCTTCATCATAGTCAGCCTCTCCATGATATTTCATCCAATTTTCCTTCTCCACCAATCCTTCCACTTCAGCATGTTCGAAAGGCTTGTTTCTACTGTCCTGCCTCCTATTTGAGATGATGTGGTGAGGGTCGTAGTTAATTGTGGCCTCCATTGCAAACCCTTTCTCCCTGAGAAAATTTTCAATCATTGGCAAGAATGACTTGTTTTTAACGGTAAAAGGACCAACTTCCCATGGAAACTTTATATATGTGGGCTTCCTGAAGCTTAGGAAATGTTTATCTTCGATTGTTATCCTCTGCTTGATCAACTCCACTACAAACATTCTCAATGTAATAAACGCTCGCAGGACATATGGATGGTGAGTAAACTTGTAGACCTTAATCACAGTATTGTCCTCGGAGAGGAACCAGTCCCCTACTCTCCCTTAAGGAGATAACTGCAACAGTTTCTTCATCTCTGGTAAGACCCTCGGCAACCTCTTTTGGAAAAGGACTTCATATACTGGTTCCATGAGGACACTCATGAACTTGAAATAATCTTTATGCATGTCCTATGTTATAACTATCTCCGGTAGTTGTAGGTTGTTTTCATTGAAGCTCAAAAACATCTTCATTAGGAGAGATTGAAACCTGAAGGTTCTTGACTGATGACAATTAATCAACTAAAAACGGATGCTTCTAGCTAAGAATTCATTAAATTGCATACAGGTGAACGGTGAAGACTGACTCAACGTTTCTAACACTACTTGGCCTAAACTGAGGGTGAATATCAGACTCAATAAAGGTTTAGTGACAAATTGGTTCGATTCCATACCTAAGAACTGGCTTGCTCGGGTTATCAAAGACTACGTATCTTTGTTAAACAGGTCAAAATCAATGGGGAACAAAGGATTCAATAACTCGATTTCCTGATTCAAACAGGTTTTGAGAAAAAATTCCTTTTGCTCGGCTAAAGACCCTTGAAAAAACCATAGTATATCCTCTTCATTGTACTCACTAGACATCTGGGTAAAATCAGGAGGGATCAGCAGAGTGTTTTGGACGGTAAGGGAATTTATGGGACACAACATCCTAGACCTAGAAAAATCCATTATTACACCCTCAAAAGGAGAATAGTTATCCATGCACCAGTCTACGAATTCCAGGAAACTAGGGGTTTGTTCAACAGAGAAGTAAACGAAATAAGAACTGAACACCCCATGAGTGTCAATTCCCTGCAACTAAATAATTTTCAGTTTACTCTTAGCAGCTTCTATACTATCATATAATATGATAGTGTCGAAAACCTCAGAGTCTTTATCTTCTAGGGTTTCTTTAGCACTGTGAAATTCAAGACCTTGAGCCTCTAAATATCTTGTTTCAGCCATGAGAAACTAGCTTAATAGAGAAAAAGACATACCAAGTTGGTTGACAGTTTGATTTGGAATTTTGTCCAAGGTGGTGCGTTCTGCACAGTCTGAACCCTCGCTTTTCGATGCTCCAGAAGAATAACTGGTCTAAATCCACCTGCTGTATTTTATACTATTTTACTCCCCTATCCGACCATGCATCTTTCCAGTCGGATAAAACATTAGCCATAGATATGGGACCCTAGAATCTGAGCCATGTAATCCCAATTGCTGGCACTTGTACTATATTTTCTTTTACCTGTGGTCCTTCGTGCACTTCCAGCTAGCAGGATTTAACCTCCTCTATCGATCTTAAACCCTTCTATCACCCTCCATCCAAAGTGGAGAGACTTCCCAAATTCTGCCAATTTCAACTAGTGTAACTAGTGGAATAGCTTCTCACCGTATATTTATTTCTGTGTTGATCTCTACCATCGAATAAATCCTCTCTTTATGATATTTCACAACTTTTGAAGCGATATCGCCTACTAGAATTTTAGATCAGTAGAATTTACCTTCGCCGCTGATCTAACCCTTTCGTGATCTCTCCCATTGAAAGCTGCCGGTGTTCAATTCATTTAGCCAATTTGAAATGCGCTTTTTAGTGGTACACTTAAAACTTGCATAATGAATCTCCACCGTTGATCTGCCTCAGCTCTTTCTCATGACCATTGAGAGGCGCTTCATTCTCTATCATCCTCTTGACTGGGATTTTCTCTTTCATCTCGCATGACCAACACGCGGGGGCTTGCTTATGACTCTGGACCTTGAGCTTCCCTTTATTCGATGGACCATGGCCTGTGTGGGTCGTTTTTTTTTACCAACTCTCAGACTCCTTCTTTAGAGCCTTTCCTTCCTTTCAGAGACCTATTACAACTCCCAAAATTCCTTGTCATGAAAATTTTGTAGGATTCATTTCTTCCCTTATGGGCCCGAAACCCTTCCATCTATTTAGCACAAATCAGCTTCTAACAAGTGGCTCCAAATAGGGATGCTATCCTCCCCACGAGGTAGAAAAGAACCCATATACCAAGTGTCAAATCCATTGGGCGAGTATATTTACCCCGGACTTCAAAACGTATGTTAGTGTTGTTGTGTATGGAAACAAAAACAAAGAAAAAGAAACATGGTTTCCATCCTAGATCTTATGAACTTCTCCTCGGGCTTCAAATCTTTTCTACGGCTACCTCTTTATTTCTTGAAAACTAGGAAATATATACAGCTATGGTACAAGTGTTTACCTCTTCTTCTCAGGTCAAGTAGTGTTTCAGAAACCACCCATTCACTGGACCTTCTTCTAACAGGGACCCGTCTTGATGTTGTAAAATGAAATCATTCTCCCCTTTGTGTTCCACAACAATGTAGGGACCTACCCACATGTGGTTGAATTTCCCATGTTTCCCTTTATCTTTGTGGGGTGCATCCCATTTCAGGACTAGGTCATCGGTTGAGAACTTTTCTTCTTTAACCTTCCTATCAAAGGTATTCTTCATATTCTCCAGATGCATCTGCACTATACTGTAGGATTTGTCTCTAGACTCGTTAAACTCTATGATCTGGTTTATCCTTCTCTACATATGATTTGGTTCACTATGTTGTTCATGCAGCAACCTCATCACTGGCACTCCTAAATATTATGGGAATACTACTTCGGCTCTGTATACTAGCTGGAATGGGGACATCCCAATCGCCCTTTTGGTGTTGATCCAGTCAGCCCATAAGGAATATTTCAACTTCGTGTGCCAAGCCCTCTTCTTGTCCTCCAACAAGTTCTTTATAATCCTCACCAGGAATTTCTTTGAAGACTCTTCCAGCCCGTTTCCTTGGGGTAATAGGAGGTAGAGTGGTTGAGGTTGATGTGGTATTTATGGCAGAAGTTGATCATCTTTTTAGACTTAAAGGCTGTCGCAGTATCTGTTACTATTCTTCTGGGGCACCCAAACCAAGATAATATGTTCTCTTCTAGAAAATTCATAATCACCTCATCTGTAGCCCTCCTAGTAGGTATTGCCTCAATCCATTTGGTAAAGTATTATGTAGCTGCCAGAATCCACCTATATTGCCCATAGGAGTTAGGATTTATTTCCCAGATGAATTCTAGCCCCCACTATTGAAAAGGTGCTTCCACAAATATGGGGTTAAGAGGAAGTGGGATGAGTTTCCTCTTACCTTCAAAAACCTGGCAATGGTGGCACTTGGTGATTTCTTTGTAAACATCAAAAAACAACGAGGTCCAATAGAAACCGGCTCTCAAAATCATGTTTGTTGTAACTTTCCAAGAATGGTTCCCCCCACAATATCCCATGTGAAATTATTCTATGGTCTGTCGGGATTTGTCCTCCAACAAGAAGTTCAATAGGATACCCCCCCTTATATTTCCAATACAGGTACTCATTCAAAATACAAAATTTCACAGATTTTAATTATATGGACCTTGCCCTCATTTTTCTCAACCCTGCAGGTTCCTGTACATTTCACAGCACATATACAATGTTAGAATACCAAGGGGATGTGGAGAAGCTTGGCATTACCTATATTTCGGCGTCCAGTTGGAGCGAGTGACTGGTTAAGAAGTTTATCTACAAGGAATCACAGTTGGAGTTTGTCATGATTTTGGCCAGCCCCTGACCCTTAACCAGTTTGGTGGGATTGATTTCAATATCATACTCTAATAGCACAACAATCCATTCGCTCTTCTCCCTTCTGCATCTAGATGTGCGAGGATTCCTTTCACAGTGTTGCTGGGTACATAAGCGATGATGTGGGAATGGAGGACGTAGACTATGAAATCCTTTAACGACTTTATTAGGGCATACGCCTCTTTTTCCCTTATTTCATACTTCAATTCCCCGTCTCTCAATACTTTGCTAAAAAACGCTATAGGTTGTTCGGCATTTTGGTCATTCTTCTGGAATAGCACCCTAGTGATAGTGTGGTCAGACGTGTAAGAGAAGATCAGGAAGTCTTTGCCGAGATCTGGAATTACCAGGATCGAGGCCTCTTTGAGGGCCTTTTTTATATCCCTAAAAGTTGTCCTTGCATCTGGTGTCCATTTAATCTCATGGTATTTTTTAAGCATGTTAGTAATATTCATTAGTATTTCAGCAAAGCTGGGGATGAACCTTCTTAGAAAATTGACATGTCCGATGAAAGATTGTACTTTCTTTTTTCTTCTTGGCTCTTCGACTTTATAGATGGCCTTGATTCTTTTCGGGTCTATCTTTATATCATCCTTTGAGATGATATGTCCCAACAATTTTCCTTCTTCTAACCCGAACTTAGATTTGAGAGGGTTTAATGTTATTCCATATCTTCTACATTTCAGGAAAACATTTTCCAAATGCTGGATGTGTTCCTTATCAGACCTGGAGTACATGGTAATGTCATCCATATAGACCACCACAAATTTTTCCTTTTCTTATGCAAAGGCTATATCCATGGTGCGATGGAATGTAGCTCTGACGTTCATGAGACCGAAAGGCATCGTAGAGTACATAAAAGTACCACATGGCATAATGAAAGCAGTTTTCTCTTGATATTCAGGCAACACCTTCACTTGACTATATCCCAAGAAACCATACATAGTGGAAATCCTGCCAGATCCCACAATTATCTACAAAATGTGTTCCATATTGGGCAAAGGATAGTTGTCTTTCAAAGAAACCCTGTTGAGATTTCTGAAGTCTATGCAAATCCAAATCTCGTCGTTCTTTTTTCTAACCAGCACCACATTTGTGACCCACTTGGAAAACCTCAGTGTCATAATGATTTTGGCATTAAACAGCTTCCTAATTTATTTTTCTATGATGGGAAGTAGTTTTGGGTTAGCTCTCCTCAATTTATGTTTAAAATGTTTTTTTCCTGGATTTATGGGAATGGTATGTTGTATAATGGAGGTGTCGTATTCTTTAAGATCTTCATAGCTCCATGCAAAGACATCAGTATATTTCTTCATCATATTAATGTAATCTTTCTTCACATTGGCAAGCAGCTTCTTTAACAACTTTATGATATTCGGGTGATCTTTGGTCCCTATATTCTTATCCTCGATGGAATCATCTGTGGGTTTCATATTTGGATCCTTAGCCACATCGTTTTGGTCAAACAAATTCTCCAAGGGGATCAGGACTATAAGAATATGATTTCCCTTCAGTTGCACTATGTCCTTCCCTCCCAGGGAGTCCTTTTATTGCCTGCTTTAATCAATCCCTTCTTCACTACCTTCGGTATCCTGACAATTCTCGAGGTGGAAATTTTCGTTATCTATATGGGTGTTAACCAACTCGTTTGATAACTCTAGAATTATCTTGATCTGCACATTATCCTTGAAAACTTTCCATTGTCTGGATTTGTCGGGTATAGAGGGTATGTTTCTGACGTCCACCTTATGCTCTCTTCGTTCGGCCACAGGGGCTCTGAATCTGCCAACAACGACTGCCAAGGAATTGGCGATAGTGTTTTCACATCTAGGAACTACCCTGATTATGTGCTCGGTGAAATAATTGTCGAACATGTCCCATGCTTCATTTCCATAGGCTCTCATTCTGGGATGCCTGGTATGATATGTGTCATTTATCTAATTTATGACCAGTTTTGAGTCCCCTATAATCTGCACCCGTTTGGCCCCCCTATCTTTCAAAGCATACTGCCCTAACAACAAAGCTCCCTACTCTGTTACATTCTTAGTACATTCAAATTTTAACTGGTAAGACAGGATTTCAAAGTCCTAGATGGCAGAAATGATATACACACTTGCGTCGGCTTCGATTTTAGCGACTAAACCATCGAAGTACAGGGTCCAAAGACCTTCCTCCTTTTCCTTCGCCTCTAAAGCACTTTGCCTTCTGACAGATTCTCCTTCCTCTTCTTCCATGGGCGTCGATATTTTGAGGTTGCAGGGAGAAACGTCATTGAAGAAAATAGACAACCCCAGGTCAGTGTCAGCGGCCTATATAGCGTGGTCATCTGGCTTGTCTTGGATGCTTAGCACGTATGGAGATATTTTCTTGTTGTACAATCTTTTACTCCCCCCAATCATAGGAACAGTAGCATAAGACATGTCCTTTTGTAAGCTCCCTTTTAATTTGGATGTCCTGGATCTAGACAACAATACGCCGAACATGGGGGGAATTTCCGCCAAGACCACATCCATCACCACAGTTTTGGAGGGAATTTCTGTCAAAGTCACTACCATATCCTTAATCAACCTGAGATACTTTACCTTTATGGAATCAAAAGAGTATAAATATTTATAAGGTCAAGTGACTTCTAACCCCAAACTCTCCACCACCCCTTTGGGCATCAAATTATGGGATGCTATGGAATCCAAAATAGCATTATGCACGACCATATCATGTAGATTCAAGCTCTAAAAATGAGGAACTTCTTCTTCATCTCCATTTTCGAGTTTGGACCCAAAACTGATAGTAGCAGCATCATCATTCACTTCTAAGATGTTAGGTTGAAATTCTCCTTGACTCCTAACCATCACGGTTATCTTTTTACCTTTGAAAGTTTCGTTTGCAATTTGAAAATGGGCATATCTTTTTCTACCTTTCTAGGTGTTGGTGGCCTAACTTCCTTTGTCTTTTCACCCTTATCCGCGGGCTCTTTACACGGAACACGTTCCTTCAGTTTTTCTATATTTTTATCATCATTTTGCAGACTACTGGAAGGTTGATTCAGATTGAGCTTCCCTTTATTTAAAATGACGCCTCTACTTCTCAATTGAGTTTTCTTATGAAACTCATCTATAACGTGCATACACCCCCTCTGGTACTGCTCTAATTCTCCTTCAAAAACTTGCATATCTCCTTCTTGAGCATACAACTTATGCTCTATTTATGTGAGGTATATATCAAAGTCTAGGTCTTCAAAATGATGGATCCAATCTTTGGTTGGTTCCTCTTCCCCTTCATCATCAACATAATTTTTTAGAAAAGGTGGTTGTATTTGCTGATCGTTCAGATTTCAGGGATTTCTGGCATCCCTTTGTCTGATCTGTGGAGGTTGAGGGGCGTTTGGTCTTCTGAAATTCGGGTTCCTGATTTGGGGCTCATTTTGTTTCCTATTCAGAGATCTATTATCCATATCCAATTTATCCATCAGTTTCTCTATTGTCTTCAACATCATTTCAAACTTCACGTTGTTAGCGAAAGCAACAGAGGTAGAAGGCCTATCTTACTTTCCTTGTTCTCTGACTTTCCTTGTCTCCATTTGCTGCTTGATTTTCCCACTTGTCATCATGTTAGCCTCCACCTCTAAGGCGTCTTGAAACATTGCAGGAAGATTTGCATACTTCCTTTCCCTTAACATCAAAGAAAAATCACTGTCAAAAGCATCAACGTAGTGGAGCTTTGCAAAACCCACTAGCGGTTTGATGTCAACAGGGATAGAATTGTACACCCTCATAAACCTACTGGAGAATTCATGAATGGACTTGAAACCACCCTTTTTCAAGCTATTGTGCTGGGATAGGATTTGCAGGGGGCTTCTCTTATCGTCCCATCTTTCCAAAAACGCAGTCTAGAAAGTGGCGAACGTGCGAATGGACCCAGCAGGAAAATATTTGAACCATTTCTTCGCCTCTCTCGACAGGCTCAGCATGAATAGCCTCATTTTCATATTGTCATCATCTACCAGCTCCAAGTCCAAAAAATATTCGAACCTATTAACATGTTTTTTGGCTGTGAAAATTCCCTCTCTGTCGTAGAAGGGGACCCTTTGGGCATAACCTTGAGAAAGGTCATGCAACGCAATAGGTGGGACTAGAGGGGAAAACCTACCAGCCATCGGTATAGGAAAGTTCGAGAGTGCAAGAGGAGTTTGGAAGGGTGGGGGATTTTGAACCACTAGGGTAGTGAGGGGTTGAAAGTTTTGAAAAATAGGGTTTCTAGAGCTTTGGAGGTTCTGCCGAAGAGAGTCCAACAGATATGCTTCTAACCTATCAGTATTCACTTTGGTGCTCTTCAGATCTGACTCTGAATTAGAATTTGGCATGGATATTTTAAAGTAAGTTTCCTCTACGGGATCTTGCACGCTACGAAATTCTTGAGTAGAGGAATTTTAAAACTGAGGAATAGCTAACTGGTCTTTTCCCCTACTTCTAAACAGTTTATTAGGGTTATCCACACTTTACAGGATCTCAGTGTCAGGATTACCTCTGGTATGCGGCCGTTGGGAAGCCAGGATGTATTCTATAGATTGCTCAGAACCAATGTGGAGTCGCTAGGGAAAATACACAACCTTATTCACCTGTAAGGGTCTCTGTTTTCCAGCGAAAACCTTTTCTCCTTTGAATCTTTGTCGTTCCCCCAAGGATGATCTTCAATTTTATCCCCAGCAATCGCACCAATTTGTTAGCACTTAGAATCAAACCCAAAGGTTGCAAAAAGGTGTACCCCGAGGTAACAACAGAACCGCTTTAGGAAAGGGAGTTGGATTCCCCGTTTCCAGAGAGGGATCTCTCACAAATACATAGCTAAGCCAAATATATTGTCACGGAATGAATTTCAGATATTAGCGGTTGAAACAAGCTAAATATGTATTGGGCTATGGAGTCACAAATACCAAGAAACACAGAGCAGTTTGCACAGGAAACATTTGCAAGAGAAAGGTAGTACTTCGATTAGGGTCGATATGTTTTGGGTCTGGTGGAAAATGAAGAATGATGACAGTCCATCAATGTAGAGCACCGCAGGGATGAATTCTACACCAACTTTGGAAGAAACATTTGGTGAATTTCTAAAACAATGGCCAAAGCATAAGAATATGAATTCTAAACCATTATACACTAGTCAAAGACATGAAGAAAACATAATGGAAATAAATAACATGAAATACAACAACATAAAGAAAGGAAAGTACAGACTGTAATTGAGAAATACATAGGAATTCTTGCACCCAAATAACTAGCATTCGGCTTTGTAACTTGTATTAAAGAAAATCAAAATTTGATAAACACAATATTCTTACAGGTTCCAACCCTTTCTCCCTCTGTGGGGAGCATATTTATAGTGTTTGGGGCCCCGAGACCAACCTCAAAACAAGGACAAAATTAGTTAGAAAATCAGCAACAAACTTATAACAAACTGCATCGTGGAATTTTTTCCATGGGTAACATAAAACAGAAAGTGATGGAGGCAGCACATCTGTTGGACCCAAAGCGGAGCTACGTCTTCAAAATCCAGGCTCGCTTAATCACTCTACACCTGTATCTTTGGTTCTAGTCATGGTTTAGGCACATCATCATTGGTGCAGCTTGTATTTAGTCTTGTTTTAATTATCGATCGCCTTCCATTAGTTAATAGTCGGCATTTCTAATTTTATCATTTCTTCTGCAAACACAATGAGTTCTAGGTTCTCCAGATAGGAAGGCACTGGCAATTTTGTGCACATAACTCTAAAATCAAACAGTAATTCAAATTCACCAGATAATTTATCAACTACAGTTTTACCTAAAAGTGATTATTGGGCCATATCTTCAAATTGCCTATGGTATTGTCTACAATCGATCAATCTGTCATGATATTCTTTCTAGGATAACATTGGTCCTTTTTCTTCCCAAAAGAAGGGGAGCCCTCTTTTGACCAGAGGATTAAAAATCGAATCAAAATCGTTAACATGCTTGTGCATGAAGTACCACTTCACTTCGACCATCTTCAAGTGATGGTGTTTGTTTACCACTCTCCTAGCCCAAGTGATTGCCAAAATTCTATCTTGGATATTCCCCTATCTGATGTCTTCTTCAGTTAAATTGTTTAGAAAACTAATTGCACCCTCAGCTGTGTCCATGGGCCTTTTTTTCAAGTCTTGTTTTTTCATCTAAATGTACTTTTGGCCACCTGTGTAGCACCTTCTTTATCCTGGATAAAATCCAAGTAGGTTCATAACTTGGTTGCCTCCGCTATTATCATATCCAAGATTAGGTGTTTTTCCCCTGGTAGGGCTTCCTCGTCAGAAACGTGTTTAGTTAGTTTGTTGTTATTTTCCTCCAACTCTTTACAATGGAATCTTTCTCAATTTGTTCTTGTGTTCAGCCATATCCATTAGATCCTGATTTTGTTTTCTCATGCCAGTGGTTTCTAGAGCTTTAATACTTACTTGATACATGGCTTGAGAAAGAGAGTTTGCACCTAATTCCTCCGAAGATGGGATCACGAATACTTATTGTCTCTTACTCTTTTCTTTCAGCTCTTCCACCTCTTTCTCCAAAAATATTTTCTTTTCGGCCCAGAGCTCTACATCTGTATCCCATTGTTTGTATTTTTCTTCATATTTGATTAATATAGCCTTGCAATTGATCAATTCAATGTCTAAGTCTTCCTTATATTTCTCCATTTCAGTCAATTCAGAGATTTGTATGAGCCGGGTAGCTGGGATTTCTAGCTTTCTTTTTAACAGTTTAATTGTACCCTCCTTGTCCTTTAGTAACTTTTGTGTGGCCACACCTTTGTATTTCAAGCTATATGCTACTAATATGTCTGCCTAGAGCTTCTTGATCTGGGCTTGGTGATCCCTGTTCTCTACCTTCTCCTTTCGGAGCAGTTCCTCAACCCTTTTCTTCCCAGCTGTTAATTTGGATATCTGCAATGTATCCTGGATCAAATCAATGTAAAGGATTTCCCCTTCTTCCAAGCTCAATGCAACTAACTTATGTTTTTTTCTGAACCAAGAGACAACCCCTAACCCAATGTTGAAACA
Source organism: Pseudotsuga menziesii (assembly GCA_001517045.1). Taxonomy (NCBI): domain Eukaryota; kingdom Viridiplantae; phylum Streptophyta; class Pinopsida; order Pinales; family Pinaceae; genus Pseudotsuga; species Pseudotsuga menziesii. The sequence goes on from LPNX010379394.1 coordinate 1,102,241, forward strand.
ACAACCTGAAGTACTATTATGTTCCTCTACACATTTTTCCCAGTCGGCATCAGTTAAACCTGCTAACTGTACACTCCCCTTGCGCTCGTAAACCAATCCATACTCCACTATACCTCTGATGTAGAAAAGTATGTGCTCCAAAACCATCTAATGCACTCTCCAAGGGTCCACCATGAACTGAATCAAAGAGTTGACTACAAAGATGATGTATGTCTGAGTGTTGACCAGATACATAAGCGATCCAATAAGCTGATGATACAAGATAGGATCAAATCCGTCTGACCTTGATGCATCAATCTTCCTCCAGTTGGAAACTAGAGGTATGGCCATAGGCTTGCAACCCTACATCTTGAATCTCTTCAATATCTCAACTACATACTTCCCCTGTCCAATGAAGAAGCGTCCATCTCTTTGTCAACCTCCAAGCCCAGAAAGTAATGCATCAGCCCAAGGTCCTTCATCTCAAACTCCACTGCAAGATTGGACTTGCAGCCCCCAATCAGCCTATCATCTCCTGTCAAAAAGAGATCATCCACATATAGGACCAGTATGAGAGGAACCTCACCTGTCAAAAATTATAGGTTGTGGTCAGCCTCACTCTGCTAAAAACCCATCTCCCGTAGATAACTGTCAATACTCAAGTACGATGCTTGACAATCCTGCTTGATCCTGTAAAGAGCTCGATGTAGTCTGCATACATGCGCCTCCCTATTCTCCACATCAAACCCCTATGGCTACTCAATATACAGCTCCTCCTCTATCACTCCATCGAGGAAGGAAGTCTTGACGTCCATTTTATGGACACGCCAACCCATCTTAGCTGATAGTGAGATAGTGATCCGAATGGAAGAATACCTAGCAACAGGGGAGAAGGTCTCCTCATAGTCAATGCCCTCCTTCTGTGAAAGCCCTATTTCCATGAAGCGCACCTTGTACTTATTCATGCTTCCACCTGCTGCATGCTTCACCTTGTAGATCCACCTGGACCCCACCACCTTCTTTCCTTGTGGCCCCAGCACAACCTCCCATACCTGGTTTTTCATAATGGATTCATACTCCTCAACCATAGCCTCCTGACACAGATCATGTTGTACAACCTCCTCGAAGCTGGAAGGTTCATATTTAATCAAATCTGTCATCAATGTCATATAACTAATCCTCTCTATTGGTACACTCTGTCTAAAATATCTCTGTGGAGGATCAACCTACCTGGAATCCTGTACTATGGACCTAAACCACTTAGGCATTGGCCTAGTGTCAACCTGTTGCGGCTTCTAGATATCCATCTCCTGCTGTAGCTCATCCTCCAAGTCAATGACTGTAGGATTCTTTCCACCTAACTCCCTCTAACTACTAGAACCTTTGTTTTGTGTCTGTACCTGTACCTGTACATACACCTCCTCCAAATTGACCCCTGACTATTGTGTTGGCTGCTGCTCTACTTGTAAGTCTAGATATCTCTGCAAGGTCCTATCCTCATCGATCAAGAAATCCCTGCTCACAATGATCGTAATGCGAGCAGTAATGTAAACTCTATATGACTTCGAAATCTCGTTGTAAACAACAAGTAACCCCTTCTCTCCAGAAGGGTCCAGCTTCTTCATATTGCCATCATAAACATGACAATAGCAGACACTGCCAAATATGCGAATGTGACTCACATATGGCCTAGTTCCTGTGAATACCTCTTCTAGTGTCTTCCTCCCAAAAGTTGTGTGGGGACACCTGTTTTGAATGTATACTGCAATCCTGCATGCCTCAACCCAGAGGAATATGTTAATCCCTGATCGAATAGCATGGCCTTGGTTGCTCCAAACATCATCCTGTTCTTCCTCTCTACAACTCCATTCTATTGTGGGGTATGGGGCACAGTGTGCTCCTTCTTGATCCCCTCAGCTGAACAATACTCCATGAACTCATTGGAAGTGTACTCACCTTGGTTTTCTATCCTCAACACCCAAATCTTATTTCTTGTTTGGTTCTCCACGAGAGTCTTGAACTCTCGAAACCTCTGAAATACCTCTGACTTGGATTTCAGGAAATAGATCCATGTTTTCCTGGAATAGTCATCAATGAAGGTTATGCAGTAACTGTAACCACTGAACAAATGGACACTCATAGGTTCGCATACTTTCGAATGCACCAAATCCAAGGGCTCCTTAGAATTGTGCTCAATCTGTGGGAAAGGCTTCCTGATGTTCTTTCCCAAAGCACAACCCTTGTAGTGGTTATGTTTTTCCTCATGTACCTGAGGAACTCTAATGAATTCATGTCTCAAATTATTTAGTGCTCCATGGTGTAAGTGTGTTTTCCTCATATGCCACAACTCACCCTGAATGCTACTATTGTTTCCAACTAGAGCCTTTGTAATCTCAAAGTGTAATCTGTACACTTTCCTGCTCCCTCTGCCAATCACCTGATCCAAGCTCCTATCTGACCCCTTAGGCCTGATATACACACTATGGTCACAGAAATTCACCTGATATCCCTTATCCTCTTGAGTGGAGACTGATATAAGGTTCTTGGTTAGTGCTGGAACATATAACACATCAGCAAAACTGAGGGGTTTTCTAGACTGCCTCTCAAATGAAACAGTGCCAAATCCCTACCCCTGATACCCCACATCATCACCCACCTCAACGTGGATCCTTGTTCCACCCTCATGCAAGTCTCTGAAGAATCTCTTATGTCCAGTCATGTGACTAGATGCTTTAGTGCCAATGTACCATATGTTTCTCCATGTGGTTCTTTTCATGCTATATATCAAGCAAAACTACTCATCGAAGTTCCTGCTGAGCTCATCCACCTCTGCAGATTCAACCATCTGAGTGTTACTCTTCTTCTTCCTATATGGGCACTAGAACTCAAAGTGTCACTTCTTGTGGCAGATAAAACACTTGACCTTTGACATGTCAAGGTTCTTCTTACCATCCTTCTTCCTCTTTTCCTTCCCCTTGCTCATCCCTATAAGTGCTAGAGCCTCCTCATCCACAATCTATGGGGCATTGCTAGATGAGCCTGATCCTTGACCCATGTGGATCTCCTCCTACACAAATTCATCCCATAGTATTTTCCAATCAGGGAGCTTCTCCCTAGCCACAACACCTTTGACAAAGGTGTCCCATAGCTTAAAGAAGCCATTGATGGCTATCTGAACTAGCTCCTCATCCACTGTCTTAGATCCAACAGCTCCAAGCTCATCCCTGATCTATGTGAGCCTCATGAGATAAGGCACCACTCTTTCTCGCTTTTCCATCTTGGTGCTTTGCATCCTCTCTTGAAACACCATATTCTAGTTCTTGTTTTTGCTTTGGTACAGACTCTCCAAAGTCATCCACATTTTCGATGCGGTCTTCTTACCAAAAAGGTGAGGGACTATATGGTCCTTCACTCCATCCATGATAATCATCATGGCTCTGGAATCAATCTTCTTCCAAACTGCTATATATGTCGGATCTATCGGTGCAACCTCCGTGGAGTCAATGTGATCCTCTGCATCACTGACAAGTATTCTTTGTAGTAGAGGTCAATAATAAAATGGCAAGTACAATCACAAATTCTATCCTATTATATAAATGGCATATAGTTTCTTCAGTTTGAGTATAAATTCGTTTATCTGTCCGACATATAAGGTGATTCCTTCATCTAACCAGGGGGGTGCAGCATAAGAGGCGCGTAGCAGTACATAGAGCTACTCAGTATTTTTGCAAGGAACTTACTTCTAGGCTTAGGTTCATTAACTTTTGCGAATACAAAATATTTTATATTCAATTAATTTTTCCTTTTCTTGATGTTTCCCTATGTCCGTACACAGGAAACATCTACCAAGATAGGTGGCCCACCGGACCCACGAATGAGGCCTAACCATACATAGATCCTCCATAACCAGCTGTGAACTATCAGTAAAACTTGGGGCATAGACTAAAGACTAAGTTTTTTTATATGCAATAAACCCTATCAAGCCAACATACCCAAGAGGAATAAAAGTCCCTATCGATTAAACATACCCTAAGGCTTTAGGCTATGATGGGCTATACTCATAGGCTATCTAGAGATACTATACATATGGAATCTTATAGTGGAGCTAATAAGAATTAATGCATAGACGACAGTCTAGAAGGCCTTACTATACAGCAGCTTTAGCAGAGACATAAGCTAATAGTTTCTACTGCATGTGGACTATTACTGCTGCTACATAGTAATTACTCGTAGGATTAGTACTTAGAGCTAGTTCATACGGCTTTCACTCTTATGTGAAGGGGCTTAACTCTATGGAACTTAAACCAGGATCCTTGTGATCATTTCTTTCCGTGTAGGAAAGTTCTCATCATCCTGGAGCCTATCCTCAACTCTCAACTGCATGGCCATGGTGAAGTGCACCTATCAAACCCTAAATATTTAATCTAAGTTTGTGTCTTCAATATATTTGCCCTTGATCTATCACTGTTGGTGCAAATCTCTCAGCTTTAGCTCACCAGAGCTCTGATGCCATGTAAATTTTCCTTTAATATTCAACTAGGGATAAAAATTGCATTCAAAATATCTACTGATAACCACACCTGAGTATCTTTAACAGTATGCAGCGGAATATAAAACTGAGAAATAACTCACAACATCACAGCATAAAAATGACACAATTATTTTGGGTATGGAAACCCCTGGAAAAACCCAAGATGGAAAAACCGGTGCAGTTGTCAAATATATATTTTATTATGAGAAAATATGGAACGTTACAATCACTACAAACTCACCCAAATCTGGTGAATGTGGATACAACGTAGAATCACCAGACAAACCCTCGACTAACCTCATCGCCCCCCTGCAAGAGTGTACAGACCAGTTGTACGGCCTCACACATTTGAATCCGTATGGTTATACGGTTGTTGTATGGAATTCGTATGTTTACGCTAGAAGGTATGCAGAATAGTATGGCCTCCCTATGCAGCTCGTGCCCATCGACTTGTGTGGGTTTTGTTTGCTCGGTGAACCTATTTCTCTATCCTCCGTCTTCCCAGCTAAATATTATGTCTCACTTTCTCCCTTTCTGTATCATGTCTCTGTCAGAATACCAGTGTGTGTGTCCTCTCAACCAATTGACCTCTCTTATATAACTTTAGGTAAAGCATAAAACCTAATTTCACTTTCACTTAAATTTAATAATCACTTTAATTATTTTCCAAAGTAAACTTAGAAAAAACAATTAAATACAATTGGTTTCCTGTTTTAGATTCTTCTACATGCAAGGACACTTGCATGCAGGAAGACCTTCCTTGTTGCTGCTAATCTAATAGACTCCATCTATTCCTTAGAAGACAAGGGATATAGAGTTACATTTGCAAATGGAAATGTGCTCGCATGGCACAAGAATTCTAGCATGGACACAACAAAATTGATTGGTGTAAGGGAGGAAAATTTGTATCGTCTGAGAGCTCTAATAGCTCAAGCCCTAGTCCATGATTCCACCAACATCAATGAGCTATGGAATAGAAGACTAGCTCATCTAAAATATCAAGCTCTCCCTGCATTAAGGAACATGGTAACATGTTTACAATGCTTCATGTAGAACATGATGGTGTATGTAGAGGATGTGCATTTAGTAAGAATACCAAGTGTTCCTTTCTGAAAACTGAAAGTAGATCCAAGGGAATATTGGATCTAATAAACTCTAACTTGTGGGGCCCCATGACAGTTACTTCATTGGTTGGTTACAACTACTATCTAACATTTATTGATGGCCACTCATGAAAGACGTGGATATACTTCCTCAAAACCAAGGAATTCGAATAAGTACTTAGCAACTTCAAGGAATCCAAAGCACAAGTCGAGAATCTATCATGAAGAAGAATTAAGGCTCTGAAATATGACAATGGTGGAGAATATAACTCTACATAATTCAATGATTTATGCAAGGAAGTGATAATTAAGAGGGAGCTCACAATTCCCTACAACCCTCAACAAAATGAGGTTCCGGAAAGGAAGAACTGAACAGTTGTGGAGGAAGCCAAAGCCATGATACATGACTAGTGTCTACCAATGTTCTTATGGGAAAAAGCATCCAGAATAGTTGTTTACGTACAAAACATATGCCCTCATAAAATCTTAAAGAACATGAATCTGAAAGAATCCTTCACAAGAGTGAATACATAAGTGGGCCACCTTCGTATATTTGGTTATCCAGTATACATTCATGTGCCCAAGGATAAAAGGATGAAACTAGAACCTTCAGGAAAGAAGGGAACAATCGTATGATACAGTGAGTCTTCAAAGGCTTGGAGAATATACATCCTAGGATCGAGGCAGATTGAAGACAATCGGGATCTGACCTTTAAAGAAGATATGGCTATGCGAAAAGGAAGTGGATTTTATATGGATATCGATGACGATGAAGAAATGTGATCATCTCCCCCTCCAAAATTTAAAAGGGAGTCTAAAGAAAATAATGAACCGATCGATCCCATTTATCTAGTTGATCCAATTGATGCTCCCACGTATATGGAAGTAATCCAAAAAATACCTAAATGGGAACAACAGACATTGCGGGATATAGGGGGACACGAAGCTCCACACAAAATCCATCAGGAAAACAAAATACCTCATAGGTTCTCGAGTTATGTATCATTCATGAGTCATGACATCATGGACTCAGAACCTACCATGTACGAAGAAGCATCCAGACACCAAGTTTGGAAGTATGCCATGACAGAGGAGTTCTAGTCCATAATGAAGAATGACATATGGGAGGTTGTAACGAGACCTGAGGGGAAGTCAGTAGCGACCTCCAAATGTATTTTCAAGATTAAACATAGAGAATATGGTAGCATGGAAAAACACAAGGCCATATTTTTTGCGATGGGATTCTCTCAGAAAGAGGGAATTGAGTATGATGAAATGTTTGCTCGTGTGGCTCAATATACTTCCATAAGAACCATCATTGTTATTGCTTCAGCTATGGGATTAAAGTTGCATCAAATGGATGTAAAGATCGCCTTCCTCAATGGTATTATCAAGGAAGAAGTTTACATTGAAAAACCCGAAGGGTTTATTGTCTATGGAAAATATTCTCACGTATGTAAACTGAGAAAGGAATTATATGGACTCAATCAAGCACCTCATGCTTGGTATGGATGAATAGACAGAAACCTGGTAAACTTGGGATTAACCAAGAGTGATGCATATCGTAATCTTTACTACAATATTATGGGTGATGAGCCATTGACTTTGGTCCTGTATGTGGACGACTTGTTTCTCACAGGAAATGAGAAACTAATTGTATGGTGTAAGAAGAAGCTTTCCTCTGAGTTTGAAATGAAGGACATTGGATTGATGCATTACTTCTTGGGATTAGAAGTATGGCAGAGGAAGAAGTAAATTTTCCTAAGTCAAGGAAAATACACCATTGATAATTTTAAGAGATTCAGGATGTTGGACTATAAGTCTATGGCTACCTCGATGGATGCAATTTTAAAGAAACTGAAGGAGTCTACTTCAAATTCTGATATTATTTATCCCACCATGCATCACCAGTTGATTGTCTCTCTAATGTATCTGACAAACACCAAACCAGATATATGTTTCGTTGTGAATTCTCTCAGCCAGTTTATGAGTGATCCAAGGCAGATTCACTAGGTTTCTGCAAAACATGTTCTCAGATACTTACATGGCACTATGGGATATGGTCTAATATATTCTTTAGGATGTGATATGATATTGCAAGGATTTTCTTACTCAGATTGGGTCGAGTATGTTACATATAGGAAAAGTACTCCCGGATGGTCCTTCAGTTTGGGCTCTGCAGTGATTTCCTGGTGTAGAAAGAAGCAGGCCTTAGTATCACTTAGTGCCACAGAGGTCGAGTATATGGATACCAGTGCAATAGCTCGAAAAGCAGTGTGGCTTCAAAAACTCGTTGTTGGATTATTTGTTCAGATTCCAGGACCAACTATGATTCATTGTGACAACTAGATTTGTATACAGATATCAGTGAATCTTGTATTTCACGATAAGACGAAGCATATAGAGATTCGATATCACTACATTCATGATATGGTGTAGAAAGGTGCAGTCAAGCTACAGTATGTTCCTACAGATGACCAGACTACAGATATTATGACCAAGCCTCTTCTCAGGACAAATTTTGAATACTTTCACAGAAGACTTGGAGTAGAATAAAATGCATACTCGTGGAGAGAGAAAGTCGAGACTAATATCTATGATGACTTCACACTAGTACCTCTACTTGTTATGAATCTTATCCTGGTATGGGAGAAATCCCATAAGCATTATGAGATAGACAGGTAGCAAATGATTGTGTACACTGATGACCACTATATGTTCTGATTCTCAATTTGGTGTTCTTTGGAATATTTCCACCAGCTCTTAAGATGAACTAGTAGTAGATAGTTGTGTACACTGGTGGCCTCTGCTCATCCTGGTATGGTAGAAATCCCATTGAAATATTGAGATGGGTAGGACATATAATGTCATGTGCACTAATGGCCACTATACGTTCTGATTCCCAATTGGGTGTTCTTTGGAGAATTCATGCTAGCCCTTGAGATGAACTGGTAGAAGATGTTCATGTACACTGGTGACCTCTATTGGTCCTGGTTCTTAACCTGGTGTTTTCGAGAATTCCCACCATCCTTGGTTATAAACTTGGTGTAGGATAATTCCCACCAACACTTGAGATGAACTGATAGTGGATGGCTATGTGAATCATGTCCCGGTTCTCGGGTAGATACGAACAGATATCATAAGAGATGTTGATTTTTGTACTCTTCGACAAACTATGTAGAGTTGCAGAATTGATAGATCTACCGACAGACTGAGTGCATCATATTTTTTATGACACCTCTCGATGAAAAGAGAGTCTTGACAACCTTCAGTATGTATAAAGATGATCGAGATAGATCATATGTCCAGAATAAGACCCATATGTTCATGATGTTGATGATGACCATATCTGAAGATTACCTTCCTTGTTGAGAGGTAATGTTGGAATTTGTCCAACTTCAGAAGTTATTCTTATTGTACTTGTATTATATTTTCTTATACCTCCTACATGAGATTATACTGATGTAATTACTCATGTAAACCCTAGAAATAATCAATGTAAACCCTGGTGAAAGAATACACAAGAAAATAATAAAAAGAAAATTATTTTGTATTTCCCCAAGGTAAGTCGTCCCCAATAATTTTCCGCTTGGAAAACCAGTATAAATAGGAGGTGCCCCTCCTCATTATTCCATCGATCTATAGCAAGTTCGCTCTAGCTAAAAAGATGCACTACTACATTCAAGGAGAGTGATTTACCGGGTTGTATTAGAGAGACATTTTCTCTCTCCTTCTTCTTCTCTATGTTCTCAGGAGCTATTATCCTTATATGAAGGTTTGTTGGGTTTTTCCTGATTGGGTTTCCCAAGATAAATTCTTTTGTTCTTTGTTTCTGTGTTGTATTTTTTCTAGAGATCCTATTGTTCATTTGCAATTAAGTTATAATTCTATAATCTTGTAAAAACTAACAAATGCAACCATATCTTCTCAATTTATTTATAATATTCTTCTTCACATAAATCAATAAAAGTATTTTATGTTTATTAAAATTTGTTATATATATATATATATATATATATATATATATATTAATGAATGTTTTATTAGCCTATCATAATATATTTTTACCTACATATATGCAATCTTTCAACAATATTTAAATTTAAAAGTATCTAACATATCAATAATTCTTGTTAACATTGAAAGTATATATTTATATCTGCAAAATCATGCAGATGTTAATCATTAATTTAATCTCAATCAAGTCATTAATCAATACCTTACTAATGGAACATAATATTGTCCTCATGCAAGGATTATATATGTGGCCATCATACACATCTCTTGCACATATACCAATAGGAAACATCCAATGCCCCTAATGCAGAGTTTGTGTATGTTGGAAATCAAATTGTAGAAGCAAAATTAAATAAAGAATCATCATCATTCATTATTAATTAGGATTTACAATTATTTATCACTCATCAATATTTATTCAAAAGCATTAGAATTGAATTGTATAAAGACATTCAACAATCTAGGCATACAATCCTGGAGGTTTATAATGATTATGAATAACACCATCCAATCCGTTATCACCCTGTAATTTTCCTATGGTTGTGGTAGGCAGTCACAGGGGTAACCATTTCAAACCAATATTTATAGTGTAGTCTAGCAATACCGTCAAAGAGGGCTCTCTCTATGCCACAGGGTTATACACATATACATTTGGCTTTAAACAAGCAGTCAGAAGGCTAGATTTTGATGGGAAAAGGATACTTGCAGATTTTAAAGATGGTGAAATGGACAAAAACAAAAAAAAAACATTGGGAAATGGAGTCACAGCCTGAAAATATTCAAGGGGATTATAGCAATAATGAATGGTGATTCTCCTATGAAATATGAGACAACGTGGTTGTTATGTTCAGTCAAATTATCTTGAAGTGATGGTAGATGGAAATGAGGAAAAATATGAGTGAAAACCATAAGCATCTATCAAAGGATGAATCTCTAGGAACACCTTTAGCAACAAAGGAAAATAACTGAAACATAGCACCTACTTGTGGATGAATTATATCGTAGACATTACAAACATATAATGAATACGATTTCTAATGGAAGGAGCGATATCAAAAACAAATTCCTTGCATACAACCTAGAAATGTATTGGTAGAAAACACATACATGAAAATGAAATACAGGAAACACAGACTAAACAGGAAACAGCTTGATGAATCTCAGAAAACTCAAGGCATACTTTTCATTAAAGCTTCCAAGAAAATAACAGAGCTACAAAACCCTAGCGCTAAGGCCTCTGAATGAAATTTTTCAACCTATTCTTCCTCTTTTGAGGGTATATTTATAGAGTCTTGGGATCCCGAGACCAACCTCGAAACATATCCAAATTCATTTACCCTAATAGGATATCAATCCTGTACACATAAAATCTAAACAACTTTTGATTTGGTGGATTCACCATGATCACAAAACCAAAACAGAAAATCACACGAGGATGTGCATGGTGGATCATTTTGGGAAAATCAGACACCTGGAAACCATGCCTGCTGGATGAAAACAATGGCTTGGAGCACCTTCGATGGTCTACAATAGCTTCACTCCCTATGTGCACCTTCCCTTGTGAAATTTGTTATGAACAGTAGATCTTCCCTTGAGATCCATTCTGGGCCATCGATCTGGGGTCTGCGGGAAATGGAAAATGGGCCAATAGCTCTCTCGAGTTTTGATTTGGTCTTTCCATCCCCCGCCTTTTAGATTTCCACACCGTCGATCTCTATAGGATCCATTTTCAACCATCGATGTGAGATCAAGCTGTGGAGGGTGGAAATCGAAACTCCAACCTTTCATAATAAAACCTTCACATTTCTGCGTTTCTACTTCCACCCTTTCACTACCACCTTTAGCGGGAAACGGAATGCTGATCTTCCAATTTTCTTCATCAAACCTCTCTTCTTCTACCTCCTCATTTCCGCTTCTTCCCTTCCTTTTCTTCCTTTCACAGAGAACGAAATATGGAAATCAAACTTTTCATTTCCTTGGAGCTCGTTTTTTTACCTTTCCACTTCTACCATTTTCTTTCCACATCGTCAATTTGTAGTGGAAGCGTTCTGAGCCGTCGATCTGAAGGATTGCGAAACATGGAACTTAAACTTTTCACGACCAAATTCTTAAGCTTCCTGATTTCCGAAATCTGCCCCTCCTCTTTCTTCCGGATCGTTGATCTTTGGTGGGAGCGCTCTGGACCGTCGATCTGGCGGATCACGGAATTCAAAACTTCAACCTTTCACAGGAAAATTCTTATGTTTTTCAATTTTCGATCTCCTCCCTTCTGCTCCTTTCCGCACCGTTGATCTGTGTGGGATTTATGAGCCATCGGATCCAGGATCGCGGAAGGCGGAATTCGGGATTCCACTTTTGATAACTAAATTTTTACCTCTTTCTCTCCCGATTTTCCATGGGAGGGAATGATTTTTTGGCCCTTTGATCTCTTTTGCGGGTTGGATCTCCACTATTCATTCTCACCAAAACCTATCCTTGATCATATTTTTCATATCAAGCTCATTTCCAAGCTCGCGCCTAAGGATTTTTATCCATTTTGAACTTCATGCTTATGAATAAGCCTCCTAAGCAACTTCAAAACCCTTTATGCATGCCTCTAGGTCATAATACATGAAAATTTTTTGACCCTACCCCTCATTTTTCACTGATCTGGACCTTTGAATGGGGATAGTGTAAATGCCTTATGTAGAAATATTCAAAATTTAGCACAGGTGCTAACAGTGGCTCCAACTCGGGGATGCTATCCTCCGTGTGAGGTAGCAAAGAATCACGTAGACCAAGTTCCTGCAACTTCTAATTCGCCTAAAACAGAAAACTAAATGACAGCCCCTGTTGGAGCCCTTACTTCCTTCACCTCGAGCTTTAAGTCTAACAGGGGGGGCTATCTAGACATGCAATGTTAAAATAAAATGGTATATACAATGAGCTGGGAACAAAAATTACTTTACAGGAAAGAATGTTTGAGGAGCCTCCCATTCACAGAAGCTCCAAATACTAGATCACCCTCCATCGCATCCAAAACATAGGCATTATTTCCTCTGAAGGCTACAATTCTATATGGGCCCTTCCATAGGTGATCAAACTTACCATGCTTCCCTTTTTCCTCATGTGGTTCATCCCACAACAAAACTAAATCTCCCAACTAGAAATCATCTGGACTTGTCCTTCTGTCAAATATTTCTTTCATTTTCTCCTGAAACTTTTGAGTTCTATCAAATAACTGCTCCCTCTATTATTGTAGTTCAATCAACTAATACATCCTCCTCTAGGCTGGATGTATCTCTATTTCCTCTTCCTTGTAGCAATTTAATCACTAGAAGGCCCAGGGAACTAGGAAAACTCACTTTAGAGCCATAAACCAGCTGGAAAGGTGAGGTGCCTATAGACTTCTTCACACTAATTATGTCATCCCACAAAGCATGCATTAGCTTTGTGTGCCAAAATTTCTTGTTATCCTGCAGCAGCTTCTTGATGATTCTCATGAGGCTCTTATTTGAAGATTCTGCTAGCCCATTTCCCTAGGGATGGTAGGTTGTGGAATGTCCCAATTGTATGTGATACTTGAAGCATAAATCCACCATCTTATTAGACTTGAATGCAGGAGAATTGTCATTGATTATCTTCCTAGGAACCCAAAATCTTGACAGGATATGCTCCTCCAGAAACTGCATGATCACTATCTCGATAGCTTGTCTTGTGGGGATGGCCTCTATCCATTTTGTGAAGTATTTAGTGGCAGTAATGATCCACTTGTGTTTCCCTAAGGAATGTGGATTTATTTATCCAATCAAAATCTAGCCCCCATTGCTGGAAAAGGGCTTCAACCTGTATCGGTTTCAAAGGAAATGCTAATAGCTTCCTTCTACCCTCAAAGATCCGACATTTGTGGTAGGAAGCAACTTTCTTGTGAGTATCAGAGAAGATGAAGATGGTGTGCCAATAAAAACTTGCCCTCATAATTTTGTTTATAATGGCCTTCCAATAATTATGACCTCCACACTCTCCTGCATGGAATTCCTCAATGATCCTCCTTTCCTCCTACTCCTCTACACAGCTCAGCAGCACTCCTCTTGGCTCCTTCAAATACAATTTCCCTTCTAGGATGCAAAACCTAAATGCCTTCTGCTTGAGGAATATAGCCCTTGTCCCATCCATACCCTATGGGGCCTGCAAATGTTGTAACACAAAAATGATATCAGTGTACCACGGGGATGATAGAAAATGCTCACCTACTGGAGGACCTGGTTGTCCCTAAGGATTTTTCTCTTGTGCTGACAATTCAGAAATCATGTGAAGGTTGAGAGCATTGCAGTTAGATTGGGTCATAATCTTGGCTAGTCCTTGGCCTTTGATCAATTTTGTGGGATTCATCTCCAGTTCATACTTGGGGAGGACATCTATCCACTTTCCCCTCTTTCTATCAGGATCAGGTTGGGTCAGATAATCCTTTACAACGTTGGTGAGGACATGAGCAATTATATCAGAATGTAGGATGTATACCCATAAATCCTTTAACGCATGCACCAGAGCATAAGATTGCTTATACAGGATATTATACTTCAGGGGAGTATCTCTTAGGGTCTTGTTGTAAAAATCAATGGGTTGTTCATGTCCCTCATGATTCTTCTGCAACAATACCCCTTCCACGGTGTGCTCCGAGGCAAATGAAAATATGAGGAAGTATTTAGAAAAATCAGAGCTTGCAAGTACAGGTGCTTCGGATATGGCCTTCTTTATGTCTCCAAAGTATTTTTTGGCTTCAAGAATCCACTTGATTTCTTTATCCTTTCCCAGCATATCAGTTATATATTTTACTATTTCGGTAAATGCAGCAATCAATCTTCTCAGAAAATTTACCTTCCCCAAGAAAGACTGAACTTTGAATTTATTTTGAGGGAGATCAATTTTTTTGATCACCTCAACCCTCTTTGGATCTATCCAGATGCCTTCTAGAGAGATTATATGTCCCAACAGCTTCCCTTCATTCATAGCAAAGAATGAATTTTTCAGATTCAGGGAGATGCTGAACTTCCTACATTTTCTGAACATTCTCAATTGGTGTGCGACATGTTCTTCATCATATTTGGAAAAAATGGTGATGTCATCCAGATAGATGACCAGAATTTTGTCCTTTTCATCGACGAAGTCTATGCCCATATCCCACTGGAAATTTTATCCCGCATTCATAAGCCCAATTGGAATTTTAGCATACATGAAAGTGCCCCAGGGTGTGGTGAAGGTTGTCTTCTCTTGATCCTCAGGATGCACCATGATCTGGTTATAATCTAAGAAGCCATCCAGAGTGGAGATCCTCTGTGAACCCACTACTCTGCAAGATATGGTCCATTTTGGGAAGTGTGTAAAGGTCCTTCCAAGAAAATCTATGCAAGTTCCTGAAGTCAATGCATATTCTTATTTCCCCATTCTTCTTCCTAGCAGGGACCAGATTTTCCACCCGGCATGAGAATTTGAGGGCCACAATGATTTTGGCCTCAAATAAATTTTAGATCTCATTTTCTATCATGGGTAGCAGTTTGGGATTCATCCTTCTTAGTTTCTATTTGAAAGGCATATCGTCCTTCTTGATTGGTATGGTATGTTGGACTATGATTGTATCATAAGCCTTCACGTCACTGTAGCTCCAAGAAAACACATCGGAGTATTCTATCATCAGTGAGATGTATTTTTGCTTGGCTTCAAATGAGAGGGTCCTTGATATCTTGATGACCTTGGGTTGATCTTCTGTCCCAATATTTACATCCTCAACATCTTCACAGATTGGGACCAGTTGAGGTTCTTTATCCACATCATTAGGATCAAAAATATTTTCTAAAGAAACTACACCCCTGGGAATCGAATTACCTTTCAGCTGCAGGATCTCCTTGCCACAGAGATTATTCACATATTCTTGTTGTCCATCAGCCTCATGTAAGTCTAGCTCCCAAGCTTCCTCAGTTTCACCACCATCAGCATCTTCAACAAGAGCAACTTCCTCCTCTCAAGGAATTTCTTCAGGAGCACCAAGCTGGCTTTGCAAGGATTCTTGGGTGGGGGTAGCCTCCTCTAGAAACTCATTTTATTCATCAATACTTAATCCATCAAACTCCCCAGTGAGAGTGAGTGAATTTTGGATCTGCTTGTCGTCTTCAAAAACTTCCCATCTTTTTACATTATCAGGGACAAAAGGCATGTTTATGACCTCAATCTCATATCTTCCACTGGGGTGCATGGGGACCTTGAAATCAGCAACAAAAGTGGCCAGAGAGTCAGCTACATGATTCTGCAACCTAGGGATTGGACTAAAATTGCACTCTTCAAAACCTCCTATCAAGCCCTGGGAAGCGTTCTTGTAACTTCTCATTCTGGGGTGTCTGGTATGATATTCACTTGTCATTTATTTAATGACCAATACCAAATTTCCATGTATAATTACCCTCATGACTTAAAACTCCTTCAATATCTGAATGGATAACACCATAGCCTCACACTCTTCCTCATTATTTGCACAATCAAAATCAAGTTTGTAGGATTAGTTTAAAGTTCTCCATCCCGGGGGTCTCACCCAAACTCTAGCTCCTACCCCCTCTCTGCATGTTTCCCCATCAAAACTTACCTCCCATACCCCCTCCAGCTCCTCTTGCATGGGTACAAAAGCATCATTCTGGGAAGTACTGTTTTTTGTGTCTCCTTCTGTAAAGAAGATAGCTGATCCCATCTTAGTATCCAATGCATAGATGGGGTTGTTGTTTGGCCTTTCAGCACTAGTCACCATGTATGCTAGCTTTTTCTCCCTAAAGAGCCTTCGCTGCACTCCAAAGAAAGGGATGGTTCCAGAGGACATATCCATTTGAATAGTACCTTTAAGTTTGGCATCCCAAGATCTGGATAATAACATCAGAAACTTTGGAGGGATGTGAGCTACAACTACATCCATGACCAAGTTTTTAGCAGGGATTTGGGAAAAAGAAACAACTAGATCTTTGATCAGTCCTAGACACATGACTTTGTTGGAATCAAAAGAGAACAGATATTTGTAGGGTCTGGTCACTTATGTTAGACACACCAGGAACACAGAAGCGGGGGGTGGGGGTGGGGGGGGGNTCTACAATTTGCATAATCATTTCATAAACATATATCACTTCATCATTTACAAATCATAAGCATATGAATCATGAAGTCATAACAAGAACCATATCACAAGAGAACACAACACCATATGATTTTGTAATATTTTTGTATTTGTTTTGGAATAGCTACAACTGTGAGGTAAAATTAGCACCTATTGATACAAAGAGCACCTACTCTTCATCCAAGACCCTGCCTGGTTTTCTTAGACACTAATAAGAAGGGTTTGAGGCATCCTGACCTCAAAAGCAAGACAATCTTGCTTTTACAATTACAACTCATTGTCTCATCATACTCATCACACACACACACACACATCACTATAAAGTGCGATCACTGCCACATCATCTTTATGTCCATGTCATCACTGTCATATTAAACATCACTATTGATGGTCATCTACTGCTGCTACACTCTTCTACTAATCACTCTCATCATCTTCTTCACTTGTCACATCATCATCACTGCCATACTGCTGTAGGTTTCAAACTGTCATCATCATCACTGCCATACTGCTATAGGTTTCAAACTGTCATCATCATCATTGTCATGTCTTCTTGTCACTAGGATGCTTCTTCAAGTCACTCTTCATAATAATTAGACTTAGACTGTGTATCGGCTGAGAGGAAGAGCCAAACCAAGATATACTTATGAAAATTTAGGGACTGTAGATGATCTTACATTTTGATTGTGTGTAAGTGACTGTGGATAACCTTAAAACTCAGACTGTTCATCTCACTCTTCATCTAAACCCTGAGCTGTTTGTTTACTCCATTCAAGCTTGGATTTGTAAACTGCATGTGAGGAACCTCACCACATCCAAAGCTTTATTTGTGTGTATGCTTGAACTGTACATTTTATGAATCCAAACAATGTCCAAGAGGACTCTGTATACAGTGAAGCAAAAAAAAAACCTTACACCATGTGCTACTGGTGTAAACCCCAAAGTTTACGGGATGATAAAACTCAGATGGCCTGAGATAATCCCTAGCAAAGTTGTCGAGAGCTGGGGTAAGCCCTAGCTAGGCTTTCAAGAGCTGTGGTATGCCCTAGCAGGGCTCAGTTGACGCTGAAGTGAAGATTGTAGTGGAGGAGCAGTCAATAAAAACACGCTCAACCTTGGTATTAGAGCCTTCTCGAAACTCCAAAGACAGGGATGGTGGCATAGGACATATCCATTTAAATAGTACCTTTAAGTTTGGCATCCCAAGATCTTGATGATAACATCCCAAACTTTGGAGGGATGTCAGCTACAACTACATCCATGACCAAATTTTTGGCAGGGATTTGGGCCAAAGAAATGACTAGATCTTTGATCATTCCTAGACACATGACTTTGCTGGAATAAAAAGAGAACAGATCTTTGTAGGGTCTGGTCACTTCCAATCCCATATCCTCCATGATTATCCTAGGCATTAGATTGTGGGAGGCTCCTGAATCATACATGGCATTGTGTAAGATGGAATTGTGAATGTTCATACTGATATAGAAAGGGCGGGTATCTTCATCAGCAGACTCTTCTACACGGGGTCCAAAGAGGAAGGTGGGATTATCATCTTGGATATTTAGGGAGTCTAATATCGCATAAAATTCTCCTAGAGGCTTCAACATTGTGGCAACTTTAGAATGATATTCAGAATTTTTTAGCTACTCAATGAGAGGGACGGATATTTTTATCTTTGCAATTTCAGCCTCCAGACTAAAAGAGGTATGCCCCTACTCTAAGCCCCTTTGATTCTCTTATTTTTTTCTCCTTCCCTTTGGGCTCTTCTACATTCATGGATGTATCCATTGGGGGTGGAATTCTCTTTGGTTTGATTGTAGAGGCTTTGGATTCTCTTATTTTTTCTCCTTCCCGTGTTTTCAGCGTGTCTCAAACCTAAGTTTATCATGGAGCAATGATATCTGTTTTAGAGTTTTGGGTGGTAGTAGACTCTAGCTACAATTGTTATCTATCCAAGTTCTTTTACACACAAAAAAAACCTTACACCATTTGCTGCTGGTGTAAACCCCAAACGGCCTGATAAAACTCGGATGGCCTAAGATAATCCCTAGCAGGGCTTTCGAGAGCTGGGGTAAGCCCTAGATGGGCTGTCAAGAGTTGTGTATTCCCTAGTAGGGCTCGAATAAGGCTGAAGTGAAGTCTGCAGTTGAGGATCAATCAACAAAAACACACTCAACCTTTGAGCTGTAAGGTGTGGCAATGCTTTCAACTGCCATGAATTATGTTGTTGCAAAAAATATGCTCCTAAACTCCAAAACGCATCCTTTCTTTCTACCACCCAAATTCTCAGTCACAATGTGATTGTTCTTGACTGCTATAGAGAGAGGTCTGCTATAAACACTGGGTTTGTGGAAGATACCACTTAAGGATTAGGGTTTGTTCATACTGTTTCTCCCACAGAAACTGAGCTTGAGTAAATGAGCCCTACTTCTCTCTCAAATGTTGAATATGTTCTTTGCTGCTAGGGTTTGTAAATTTGTTTGACAGCTTCAGATATGTCCATATTGGAAATGTTCATGGTTAGGACTGTCAAAACCCTGTCATCCTTCTTGTCTACAAGACTCGGGACTATTTGTAGTCATAGTTCAATATGCTTGTGTTAAAACAAAATTCAACATCGACTGCTACTCAAAAAGGGAGAAAGGACTGCTGCAAAAATAATTCGGAATTCTTCTGATGCCACGTGTTCCTGTATTCCATCAAAAATCAGTCCAAAAGAAAATAAAATAAAACAAATTTGCTGTTGGAAATTCGGGTCTTGTTATGCTCCCACAAAACATTTCTTAGCCAAAAAAAATCAGACTACTATAAAAAATTCGCTAGCTACTCCTTGTTCCTGCTACATCTGCCCCTATACATGAATTTCTGATTTACAAGAAAAAAAAACATCAAAAATATCAGACTTTAAAGAAATGTCTGATGTTGTGTTTTACACAGTGGACTGTGTTACTGCTGCTCCTCTTCTCTGTCATAATCCGAAAATATCAGAGCTCAATCTCCACCAAAATTCCTCTTGCAAAAATGAGGATGTGAGGCTCTTATTTATACACCTTTCTCATAATTTTATGGAGCCAACATGTCAATTTTTTAATTTTTAATTTTAAAAAAAAACTTTTCTTTAGTCGGCTACCCCTACAAGATGGTGTAAATTTGCCTTGTCATCTTCAAAAATTAATATCTCATCAACCATGACGAACCACATGACATGCCACCTACTGTTGGAAACGGCATGACAAGGGATATCTCCCCATTATGGGTTTATTTTCAATCCCATGGTCCAATACCCTTAAAATATTCAATTTGTTCAGGATGTCAAAAACTTTGAATTGTCAACCTTCTTACCATTAGGGTTTCATGTATTTTTATTATTTTATCCACCACGTCATCATAGGGTTGCATCAAGCCACTAAGGATTTCAATGCCATGTGCAAGGTGCCATCCTGGGCTTCAAGCATGTCATCTAACCATGTTAAGTGTAAGTAGTGGGCTCCATGACCTTTGCAAGGGCATTGAGGTCTTCATCGGGGGTTCCAAATCTTCATAGGATTCTTCATCAAGCAAGGGGCTTCATAGGATTCTTTAACCACCTCAACCACACTAGGAGACCCCAAAGGGTCAAGATTCATAATGATATTACCTGTGGGATAGCTAGGTCTTCTCCTGGGATACCATGACACCATTCGAGCATAAATGACCATAGAATGGGTCATTAATGCTTCTCCAAGACATCTAGGTATTCTCAAACATCTAAGAAGGCTTCAGGACCATCTCCAGGGTCTTCAACATCGTCAACGTGATCTTCAACATCTTTAGCAAGGTGGTGGATTCAATATCAAGGCTTGTGCATACAAGGACCTTAACAACTGGGTACAAGGTGCTTCAAGGCACAAACCCACTCTGTAAGGGGTCCAAAGCTTAAACCCACTTTTTAAGGGGTACAAGGCACTCCAATATGGACTTGGTGGCATCAATGACAATTTGTGGGGCCATTGTAAGTCCATGTTGGCATCAATGAAAATTTCATCAACAATATCCCCCTTTTTCATTGATGACAACAACTCATGCACCCCCTATGAGCATGATCCCCTTTTGTCTTCATCTCTCCCTTTGTTTTCATCTCTCCCCCTTTGGAATCAATGGAAAAGGGTGACCAAATATCTGTATCTGAAACCTATGATTACTAATCACTGCTCCTCCTGTCAATATGCACGATCCTAGGACCTATCGGTATGCCTGGATTAACCATCCTTTCTCCTTTGAGTTCATTTTCCAGTCTCATGAACTCAAGGTGTTTTAACGTCTTTGAGAGACCTTACACTTGGCTTGCCATTTGGCAGGAATCCTCCCTGCTCTGATCAACCTCTCCTATCTGCAACTGCTTGATCTTCTTCATCCATACTTGCTTCTTGGCATCTGTCCTCTCAGCATTTATTCCTTCATCTGTACTGGCTTTCCTTGATGAGCTGTATAGGAAACTTCTCAAGTGTTGTTTACGGGTACTCCAACAATACTGAGCTTTGTGCCCAAGGCCACTACAACTATAACACCTCATTATACGACAATATGCAGTAATGTGACCAACATGGTTGCATGTCTAGCATATTACTAAGTTGTTGGAACTTTCAACACTTCTTTGATCAACTTCATGTCTCCATGCCTGAGAGTGTCCCTGAATGTAGGTATTTTTCTTTTGATCTTCAAATCTTCTTGATGATGTGTATGAAGGACTCCTCCTTGGTTGACTTCTTTGACTCGCACATTCTTGGGCTTCGTGACCAAACCCACTGCATGTGTAGCATCTCAATGTGTGACATGTGGCAGCAACATGTCCAACATCTTACTGAGTCATTGGGCCTTCCACCACTTCTTCTTCTAGATAATCTACAATCCACAGCTTTGTGACCAAAGTTATAACAAAAATAACAATAGCCATTAAATCCACTTTCATACCTGGGACTTTGAGTTGTTTCATTTGTGAGCTTTCTTTGAGGAATAGACCTAACTCCTTGTTTCATATTTTAACTTCCAAGGTCCTTGTTGTCATGTGCAGGTGCATGGGGAGCAACTTTGGACGTTGATGGAACTGCTTCTGGAGTCTTCAGAGACCAAGTGTCATATTTAGTTTTTTCTTTGTTCTTCTAGTAACCAAGACCAGTTTTGTTGAGTGGATATCTTTGGCAATCCAAGATCTTATCTAGGACAATTGAACTGTCTTGGAACTTGACCAAGGCTTCATTCTTCTTACCTTTCTTCCTGAGACCAACTACATCCGTTTCCAACTTTTGGATTGTCTTCTACTTTTCTTCCAGCTGAATCTTCGGGATTTATTCTATCCTCTTGGATTCCTCCAGCTAAGTCTTCAAATCATGATTGACCTCTCTAGTTTCTTCAAGCTCTTGAGCAGGATTTTCTAGGTCTTCCTTTTCACTGATCAATTAAGTCTTTAATTGTTCAGCTTCAGCATCCTTGTCTTTCATTCGATCTTGCAATTCTTTGTCCTTGTTTTTTAGATTCACAAGCAACACTTTCATTGTCATGGTATTATGCTGATATTCATTCAAGGAGTCCAAGATTTTATTTTTGAACTTCATGAAGTCACTCTGATTTAGATTTACTGTGTTTAGAAACCAATTGGCTCTGAGATCAATATTCACCAACGTGAGATGTATCTCATGTGCATCCTTTGATAGCCCTTCATCATCATCTGCAAGAACCTTTTCAATTCCATCACACAAGCTATCATTACAATCACAAGAGTCCATACCTTTATTGGAGTCCTCTTCTTGGTTCTCTTCTTCTTGATTGACTTCTTCTAGGGGCTTATCTTCTGATTCCTGATCTGTTTTTTTGGGTTATGGTCTTTCCTTCTGATACTCGCTTTCCAACTTAAACCATAAGTCTTTAGCTAAAGTGTACTCCCCTACACTTTCTTTCACTGAATTGGGAATTCCATCCATGAGGAACTTCAAGGTTGTAGTATTGTCCTTCTTTGTTTCCTTCTGTGCAGCTGATTCTCCCTTCTTGATTGATGGAGCGGGTGGATTGATAACAATCTCCTAAACGCCAAAATGCTTTAGATATGCCTTCATATTGCTCCTCCAACTAAAATAATCTATCATATCAAGTATGGGCACATCATTTCTTGATGACACTTCCTTTTCCTTCATTGTGTCTAAGGATCTCCTTCAAGCTTGCTAGGCTTGTGACGAAGGTCGGCTCTGATACCAATTGTTAGACACACTAGGAACACAGAGAGGGGGGGGTGAATCTGTGTGTGCATTCTTTATTGGTATCAGAGCCTTCTCTGCAATCCAAATATAGGCATGGTGGCATAGGACATATACATTTGAATAGTACCTTTAATTTTGGCATCTCAATATCTGGATAATAACATCCCAAACTTTGGAGAGATGTCAGCTACAACTACATCCACGACCAAGTTTTTGGCAGGGATTTGGGCCAAAGAAATGACTAAATCTTTGGTCAGTCCTAGACACATGACTTTGTTGGAATCAAAAGAGAACAAATATTTGTAGGGTCTGGTCACTTCCAATCCCAATTCCTCCATGATTATCCTAGGCATCAGATTGTGGGAGGCTCCTGAATCATACATGGCATTGTGTAAGATGGAATTGTGAATGTTCAGACTGATATAGAAAGGGGGAGTATCTTCATCAGCAGACTCTTCTACACGGGGTCCAAATAGGAAGGTGAGATTATCATCTTGGATATTTAGGGAGTCTGACATCGCAAAAACCTCTCCTAGAGGCTTCAACACTATGGAAACTTTAGAATGATATTCATAATTTTTTATCAGCTCAGTGAGAGGGACTGAGATTTTTATCTTTGCAATTTCAGCCTCCAGACTAAAAGAGGTCTGCCCCTACTCCAATCCCCTTGGATTCTCTTATTTTTTCTCCTTCACTTTGGGCTATTCTACATTCGTGGAGGTGTCCATAGGGGGTGGAATGCTCTTTGGTTTGTTTGTAGAGGATTTGTTTGTTTCCTCCTTATTTCTTGTAACAGGAACACCTCTACTCCTTATACCAATCTATCTCTGCACCTCCATGACAGAAATTTGATATCCTCTCTGAAAATATTCAGTTTCCCCAATAGGAATCTCTCCCCTTTCAAGACAAGCATTATTGTGTTCCTCTTTGGTCAGAAAGGTGGAGGGTGAGTCGATGTCCAGCTAATGGATTTCCTCCTCGACTTGATTCTCACGATCCTGATCCACATAATTTTCTTGGAATGGAGGTGTGACAGGTGGATGAGGAGGGTTTCGTTGGTCTCTCTTCCTGTTTTGGGGCATTTGTGGTCTTCTATCATTTTGGTTCATGTTCTATTTCTCTTGATTTTCCTTGGGAGGTGGTATACCATCCATAGAGAGTCTCTCCATCATCCTTTCCATGGTTCTCAGCATTGTGTCTATCCTGGCCTCTTGTGACCTAAAGGTAAAGGGTTGTTCCATTTATTTATATTTTCTTCTCTCTCTTCTTTCTCCTTCCTCTCTTCTCCATTCTCCCCCATCTCTTCTATGTTCTTCCTCATCTCTTCTTCACTCTCCTTCGTCCCTTCTCCATTCTCCTTCATCGCTTTCCTTCTTTCTTGCAGCAGTCAGGTTTACCTCCACCTCTATGGCACCTTTCATCATAGCTTCCAAGGAGGCTAATCTCCTTTCACTTAACCACAAGGTAAACTCACTATCGGAGGCTTTAGCATAGTGGAGTTGGGGAGAACCAATGGGAGGTTTGAACTGGGAAAGGATGGCATTGTGCACCTTCATTAACCTACCAGAAAAAATCTTGGACAGATTCACTCTCCTTTCTCGTCATGGAATTGTATTGGGAAAGATACAGCTTAGGGTTCTTCTTGTCTACCCACTTGTCCTTGAAGGTGTCTTCAAAGGATTGATAGTTCTGGATGGAGTCGGCTGGAATATTTTTATACCATTTTCTTGCTTCTCTAGCCATAATTTGAGTAAACGGCCTGATCTTAACATCATCATGATCCACTTCCTCCAGGTCTATCCAATCTAAGAATCATCTCAAGTGCTCCTCATCTGAGTACCCCCTCTCCTCGTTGAATTGTTTGAGCCTTTGGGAGTATCCCAGAGGAAGATCATGGAAAGAAATAGGAATTTGTAAAGGGGAAAATATATTTTCCATCCTTGGAGGTGTAACACAGTTTACCAGGGGGATTAAGACCGGTGTGACAGAAATTGGTATGATGTGAGGAACTACAGGAATGTGGGAAGTTGTTCAACTGGAAAATGAGTGTTTATTTTGTTGGGAAGCAGTGGGAGACAAATATGAGGCAGGAGATTGCCTTATGACAAGAAAATTAAACAGGGTAGATTCATCAGTAAATGTAGGGCACGCTAGGTCAGGAAACTATTGGAAATCCCTGCCTAGAGGATCTGATGTTTGGGGTGGCCTGAAAATGTGGGGGAAATCAAATGTAGAGGTATCAAAGACCACGTCTAAGAGGCTAGAATCATGTTTAGTTCTAGGGAAAGCTAGTGCAAACTCCTCATTACAATGTTCAGATATATCATTAACAGAAACAACACCTTCAGTAGGGAAGGAAAGAGTTATGGATCAAAAAGCTCTTGGAAAGATTCTGCATCAAGATTTCTCCTCGTGTTGGTTCTTCTGGCCGCCAGTATTTCCTAGTGGAGTCACCTTCCAAATTTCTGTGGAGTCGACAGAGCATGTACAACGAATTTTGTGTCTAAGACTGACTGCTCAACCAGATCGTAGAGCTAGGACAATGTTGTTTTCCCAAGGAGATAATAGTGATTATTCCTCGAAAATGGCGCCAAGATGTCATCACCCTATAATTTTCCTATGGTTGTGGTAGGAAGTCACCGGGGTAACAATTTCAAACCAATATTTAGACTATAGTCTAGCCTTACAGTCAGAGAGGGATCTCTCTATGTCACAGGGTTATACACATATACATATGGATTTAAAAAAGCAGTCAGAAGGCTAGATTCTGATGGGATAAGGATATTTGCAGATTTTAAATATGGTGAAACAGACAGACAAGAAAAACCATTGGGCAATGGAGTCATAGCCTGAAAATATTCAAGGGGCTTTCAACAATAATGAGTGGTGATTCTCCTATGAAATATGAGTCAACGTGGTTGTTATGTTCAGTCAATTTATCTTGAAGTGATGATAGATGGAAATGAGGAAAGAGCCCAGTGAAACCAAAGGCATCTATCAAAGGATGAATCTCTGGAAACACCGTTAGCAGAAATATAGCATGGGGCAATACCTGAAACAGAACACCTATCTGTGGATGAATTCTATCACAGTCATTACCAACACATAATGAATACGATTTATGATGGAAGGAGCGCTATCAAAAACAAATTCCTTGCATACAACCTAGAAATTTATTGGCAAAAAACACATACATGAAAATGAAATACAAGAAATGCAAACTCAACAGGAAACAACTTGATGAAATTTCAGAAAACTCAGAGCATACTTCTCATTAAAAATTCCAAGAAAATAACAGAGCTACAAAACCCGAGCGCTAAGGCTTCTGAATGAAAGTTTTTAACCTATTCTTCCTCTTTGGAGGGTATATTTATAGAGTCCTGGGCTCCCAAGACAAACCTCGAAACATATCCAAATTCATTTAACCTAATCGGAAATCAATCCCATACACATAAAATCTTAACAAATTCTGATCTGGTGGATTCGCCATGATCACAAAAAGAAAACAAAAAATCATGCGGGGATGTGCGTGGTGGATCATTTTGGGAAAATTAGGCACCTGGAAACCACGCTTGCTGGATGAAAACGATGGCTCAGAGCACCTTCAAAGGTATGCAACAGCTTCACTCCCTACGTGCGCCTTCACCTGTGAAATTGATTTTGAACCGTAGATCTTCCCTCAAGATCCATTATGGATCGTCGATCTGGGGTCTGTGGGAAACGAAAAACGGGCCAATATCTCTCTCGAGGTTTGACTTGGTCTTTCCGCCCCCACCTATTCCTTTCTTCCTTTTATCTTTCTGCACCGTCGATCTCTGTAGGATCCATTTTCAGCCGTTGATGTGATATCAAGCTGTGGAGGGTGGAAAACGAAACTATGACCTTTCATAATAAAAAATTTACATTTCTGCTTTTCTTCTTCCGCCCTTCCACTTCTGCCTTTAGCGGGAAATAGATTGAGGATCTTCCAATTTTCTTCATCAAACCTCTCTTCTTCTGCCTCCACATTTCCACTTCTTCCCTTCCTCTTCCTCCTTTTGCGGAGAACCAAATGCAGAAATCAGACTTTCAATTTCCTTGGAGCTCAATTTTTTACCTTTCTGCCTCCTCCTTTCTACTTCCACCATTTTCTTCCCATGTCGTCGATCTTTAGTGAAAGCATTCTGAGCCATTGATTTGGCGAATTGCAGAACACAAAACGTCAACTTTTCACTGCCAAATTCTTAAGTTTCCCTCTTTCTGATCTCCGCCCCTCCTCTTTCTTCCGAACCGTTGATATTTGTTGGGAGAGATATGGACCGTTGATCTGGCAGATTGTGGAATGCGAAACTTCAACCTTTCACAGGAAAATTCTTATGTTTTTCGATTTCTAATCTCCTCCCTTCTGCGCCTTTCCGCACTATTGATCTGTGTAGGTGTTCTGAGCCGTCGGATCCAGGATCGTGGAAGTCGGGATTCCACTTTTCATAACCAAATTTGTACCTCTTCCACACTTCAACTCTCGATTGTCCTTTGGTGGGAATAATTTTTTAGCCCTTTGATCTCTTTTGCAGGTTGGATCTCCACCATATGTTCTCGCCAAGACCAGTCCTTGATCGAATTTTTCATATCAATCTCATTTACAAGGCAATGCCTAAGGACTTTTATCCATTTTGACCTTCAGGATTAGGAATAAGCCTCCTAAGCAACTTCAAACCCCTTTATGCATGCCTCTAGGTCATAAGACATGGAAATTTTTTGACCTTACCCCTCATTTTTCACTGGTCTGGACCTTTCAAGGGGGATTAGTGTAGATGCCTTATGTAGAAATATTCAAAATTTAGCACAGATTCTAACACAATCCCATCAAGATCCCATCCATATCCACAAGTACTCTACATACCTAGCATGACTACTTCCATCCCTAACCTGGCCATCATGTACTCCACCAAAATATGTTATGGCATTGGTTATAATAACCTAATAAAAAATAGAACCCATAAGAAAAAGTGTACTCGAGTATATTGATCATGATTCCCCAACAGGTAACTCATAGCCATCATCACACATCTAGGGGAAAGTGACTTTACATATCCCTCCCACGACTCCAGGTTTCGAAATATAAATGATGCTAAATTCCTCCACCCCCTCGAATATCACCAAGGTCAACACCCTTCATTAACCATACTATGCAATCGATGTTTTAAGAGTCCCATCATCAAACAACCACTCTGGGAAAGTTGCAAGTCCTTTCAAAACTCACGCTCATCCATAAGTCATAACAATATCGGAATTCACAATTAAACATATGAAATTGATATCACATCATTATCATTTCGATGTCCAGGACATCTTGTGCCCTTTGGCACTTTTAGGAATCTAGCAATCTCATAGCCAATCAAGTACATGTAGGTTAGTTCGCCAGTAATATAAATATCATGTATAAACATATCCAACTCTTTCAAGTGATAATCTATACCACTAAAATGGCATTTAAATAATCATGTATGTTCCTTTCCAGCATATATTCTACTTGTTCCATATCCAAAGAACAAACTAAATTGGCATCCACATACCAATATTCCACATTCAATTTGCATGTTCAAATGAAATAATATATTTGTCACCATTAATAAAATAAAATGATAATTTCCAATTACTATCCAACATAGGGAGTCCATATATGCACATAAAAAAACAATCCATTTTTGTTTGTTTGTAGAAGATACTTTTTATATATATATGAAATATTTACATCAGCAACTGAAAGGAACAAAAAAAGGAAGGGTGTATATATAGAACCTCATATCCTCTTCCTAATAGCAACTAAAACAACTATAAAATCTGAATAAGAATTTGGATCTAACAATTTGGCATCCTTAATCAATAGATCTCCTTTAACTACAAGTTGCATATGTACCTCATCACGACGTAATTAAGAAAAAGAATCTGATGAACTAACCTCATTATTAAACACACACTTGCAGCGTAACTTCCAAATAGTATGTAAAGCATAAACTCTCAGACAATGCCAAATACCAAGTAGTGAATCATGTTCGAGTCACCCAACAAAACCGCATGCCAATGTAAGTAACCTTATAGAATGTTTGCCTCTTGAGATTGAAATTGATCCCAACAAGAACAAGCAAAGGAACATTCCCATAAAATATGTGTCACTGACTCAGACCTCGAGCAACAAGGGAAGATGCCATCAGAAAGAACAATTTTGGCTAGTTGGGCCTTGGAAGGAATACCTTGATATAGCACCAACTAAGAAAATATTGATATCTCAGTAGGAAAATTCGATTGAATATGCACCATGTAGCCATAGAATCCACTGGCCCTTAGAACCTATAGAGACCCACCAGGTATTAAGGATAGGAGATAACTCATTCCTTTGATACAAGATGGAGTAGAGTTTACGAGAATCATAATAGGATAAAGGACGCCCAAAAACACACTCACGCTCTCTCCAAAAGGGACCTTCCATATCAATATTCATCTTAAAATGGTACTCCTAAGGAATAATCCCAATGATTTCCATAAAATAGGCTTGATCCGCAAAAGAAAGAGTAAACTCATGAGCCACAATTCACTATTTTTTCCAAGAATGAGTGTCGAAGTCCCAAATATTTCTCCAAATAAAAATAAGGAAAACCAAAGATACAAGTACCTTCTTGCTTCTATCTCCAAATCGACCTCTTGGCCAGATCATGACCCGCTCTACTTCCAAACATCTACCAATGAACCAAATCTGCCACCCTCTTCTAGTCATCCTAAAAACTCCGAAAGATGAAAGACACTGCAATTTGAAAATTATGAGGAACAAAAATGATATCGCATAGACCAAATTGACCCTTGATTTTACCAACATTGGGGGGGAATAAATTTGTACCAAAACAAAACCTACCAAGGGGAGGATCCCTCCAAACATCTAAGCACCCATTTAGAAGCCAAAATATTGCCTTGATTTGCTACATCAACCAAACCAAGGCAACCCTCATCCTTGGGAATAATGCATACATCCCAAGGGACCATGGGAATACCACACGCTCCACCATACTTCATTCATAAGTAAGATCGTAGAATATGCTCCAACCTATGGAACTTCTTGCTAGGGAGCCAACAAGACACATAATAGGTGTGGGAGGCCTGTAGAATCCAAACACCAATTCCACATTGCAACCAGGGAAAGGTCAGCACCAAAAGGAATACCAAGGTATCTCACAATAGCCCCTGGTCGAACCAACCTCCAAAAAGTTGGAATCCACTCAAGCACATCCTCAAAATTAATGAGCCACTAATCTATCTTATTTTCATTAACAATAGCCCCTGAAGCCTCATAGAAAACCGAAATCCAATCCCTAGTATCTACAACCAACTAATATTCAACATAAACTAATAAAAGAGAGTCATCTGCAATGTTATTATTAACCATATCCTCCCCCTCAGGATAAATACCTCAAAGTCGACCCTGACAATGAGCTACTTCTAATAAATTCCCAAGAGTGTACATCAATAATACATAAAGATAAGGAGCCAATCAAAATCCTTGTCTAATTAACCTATGAAGATGTATGCGAGAAGACAAAACATTATTCACCAAAAAAAAGCAGAGCCGCAAGAAAAAAGAGTTCTAATCATATTAACAAAGTGTTGTCCAAAACCAAGGCAATTCAACATGTTCATAACAAAAGTCTAGTCAATACGATCATAGGCTTTGTCAAAGTCAATTTTCAGAAAGAGGGCCTGCTGACCTATCTCCTTGGCCCAATCTATGGCCTCCCAAGATGATAGAAATGTATCCAAAATAAATTGACCCTACACAAAGCATGTTTTCTCTTGGAGGACAATTCTTCGGGCTATTTGTCGGACTTTCAAGGCTAAAACCTTTGTTATATATTTTATACAATGCTCAACAAGTTAATCATTCACCACGCCTCAATGCTATCTCTAGCAAAGTTCTTTGGAATAATCTTGATAAGCCCCTGGTTGAGAGATTCTGAAAGGATCCTAGAAGAAAAAACCTTTTGCGCATGGTTACAAACTCATCCCCTATCGTATCCCACATCACCTTGTAAAAATCACAAGGTAAACCATTGATACTCAAGGACTTCCCATTATGCATGGATAAGAGGGAAAAAAATAGTCCTCTTCTATGAAAGCTCCATCTAACTTGTCCCAGTCGCTAAGTGAGGCCTTATGTGGAAACACTCTATAGAGAGCCTCCCTAACAACCAAATTCAACTCCAACAAAAGGTAAGCAGTGAAAATATCCTAAAAATGATCACTAAACTTACCTTGGATCTCATTCTAGTTCTTCTCAAGAGTCCCATATGTGGGGTGTAGGCCCACAACCATGTCTTCTACCACTTTCTTCTTCAAGAATTTGAAGAAAAACGTAGACCCCTCATCAACATCTTGAATCTAATGGAATGTGGCACAAACCTGAGCCCCTCTAGAAATATACTCCTCCTTACGCACCACCATCTCACACCAGGTTGCATCCTCCTGAGTTGTCAATTGAGTCAAAACACTAGAGTCTTTGTGAATCTCTCGAACCATAAATCCAACTACCCTAGTACCAGGAACATGTACCGAAGAAGGAACAATCTATTTTGCAGAAACATGAGGGGTTCATTCATTAGTGACCTAGACAAAACCAACTGAAGAGCCACCCTTACTACGCTAAGCCACTGCCATTGAAACACCTGCACCCCCTATAGATTGGGAATCCCTTGGAGAGGGTTTTTGGTGAGGAAAATCATAGATGAGATGATCTTGTGCTTGGAAAGAAAAACACACATTCGACAAATTCAAATATTTCACCTTTTGTTGATGTACACCATCAACAATCATTACTGAAATAAAGGGAAGTGACTCTTTTTTTTAAATCAGCCTCTACACAAACTTTTAGGTTAGATTTGAAAGACTTATGTTTTTCATCAGGAGTCAAAACCTTTCCTATCCACAAAGGGACATAGATCAGCAAGGAGTGCAAGAAACTCAAGCCATAAATGATAGTTTTCCTTCCCTCTATCATTTGGATTGAATTCATCTCTCCAGGATTGCACAAAACCCAGGGAACCCATAATATTCCATGTACGATATTGAAGAACATCTAGAGATTTCGCTTTAGTGTTAAATATAAGACAAACATATTTGTAACTCAAACCCCAATATGATTTCAATGAGACTCTTTTTTTCTGACCAATTCAATAGACATCGCTTGTGAAGGATGCCTCATCTGACATGCAGTGAAGAAAATATAATCTTACACCTCGACGTTCATGTTTTTCCATCCTTCTTCATACTCTTTGTTACTAGATAGAAAAAAGTGAAGTCCCCATCACCAGCTTCAACATTGTTTGGAGGGGCAAGGGTTTCAACTTTTTTACCATCGAGGTGGAATAACAAGATGGTTCGAAGTCGACTTCACATCAGTAATTTGAATAGATGATTGCAACTAAGAGAGAGTTGAATATAAGGAGAAATCCTCATTTAACAAATTAGGTGCTTCAAACATTTTCATATCAAAATTACTTGCTAAGTTTACCTCCAGATTGGGTTTACGACGAATAGATCCAGATGACTTAGGTTGGGGAAGAGGCAACCATTCGTCATTCTGGATCAAAGTAGCAACAATGGAGAATTTCTAATGAAGGGAGACACCAACATCATGAGAACCCTTTAAATTGTGTCCATATAGAGGCACAAAATACAATGGAAACCTCTCTCTTAAGTGAGTATTCCTCACATATACATGTCTGTTTGTTTGGCTGGGAAATCAAGCACTGGAAGAGGAACGACCCCTTGAGATCTATCTAGAGGATCCGACCATGATTCTGGAAGCCCGAACCTCTATGAAAAACCCTCGCGCAACCTCATGTCCAGTCACCACGACCTCCCTCGTAGCATAGTTTCCAGATCCACAACCAAGCCTCGCTCGTGGCCCAACCTCCCTCGCACCATTCACTCTCTCGCTCCCTAGCTCTGTTTTCAATAACAATCTTAATCAATTTATCTAAGTCCAACATATAATAATCAAATAAAAATGCTAAGCTAATTCACATTAGAGTTTTAATTACCGAATGTCAAAATATGGGGTGCTACAAACCGTCTCAACCATATCCTCCTCCAAATGGTGATAAGGAAACCAAATTAAAATGTAAGAATACTAAATGTGTAATGCCCCATATTTAAAATTTGATAATTAAAACTCTAATGTGAACTAGCTTATCAATTTATTTGCTTATTATCTATTGTACTCCATTAGATTGAGTAAGATTGTTGTTATGTGAACATGTGAACGCCCTCGATGTGTGGAGAGCAAATGGAATCTATCGTTTTATTTTATTAATGGTGATGAATATGTTATTTAATTTGAACAGGCAAATTGAATTTGAAATACATGTGGATGCTAAATTAGTTTGTGTTGCAAGGGAACTTACATGATTAATTAGATGTCATTGAGTGATATAGATTATCACCTGAAAGATTTTGATATGTTATACATGGGATTTATGTTGGTGGTGAATTGAACCCACTTTTTATTGGCTATGAGATAGTTAGATCCCCGATGTGCCAAAGGGCACAAGTTGTCCTAGACATCTAGAGGATAACAAAGTGATATCAATTTTCTCATGATATTAATTGTGAATTTCAAACACTACTATGATATGTGGGTAAGTGTGGTTTTGACAAGATGCGTAACTTCCCCAAAATAGTTGTCTGATGATGTGACTATAAGAACAATAATTGCATAGTATGGCTAAGTATAGTGTGTCGAACCTAGTTATATCAGAAGGGGTGGAGGAATTGTCCACCATGTATCCTCCAAAACATGGAATCATGTGACGATTGTGCCAAGACACGCTCCCCATGTTGTGTGATGATGACTTCCAGTTGCCTACTGGGGAGGCTTAGTCAATATAGTTGACACTTCAACTTTCACTTCTAGGTTCTATTTGAGGTTAGGTCAATATAGTTAACGCTTCATCATATTATAACAAAGGAAAGGATAGGATATGAAAGATGGAAGTAGGTTATGGAGGAAAAATGTTTTGAAGTAAACTATAAATATTTTGTGAGTTAGTTATTTGACAACATGATTAGTTTTGTGTTCTAAAGTCTTGATTTATTCATGTGTGAGGATATGAATATGTTATTTCCTTTGTATTGAATTATTGTAAACTAGTGTGAATGTTAGATGTTGAAATTTATATTTGTTATTTGCATAATTGGATGAGAATGAGAACCTACATGAACTATGCATTAGAAGAATGATTGTTTATAATTAGTACATGCACATGTATTTATACACTAGATATGCATACCTACATTGTACATGTACACTAATATGATTAATTGATATATTAATTATTGAGTAAATGGTTATTAATTGTAGGGAGTATATGGAGTACTACATATAAATATCTAGTAGCATTAAATACCCTTCTTGACTTTCATTAATTGTTGATATGATGAATTAAATAGGTATGGTGGGGTGTAATAAATTTTGGGGGGAAATGTCAAATTGATTTACAAGATAGCATGAAAAGAAAGACCATCTCAATTTGTTGGAGATCCTCTGATGATGCACTTGCCTTGAAGTTTGAATTGTTGGGAATTAAAAATCTTTTAACACGCATTTTGGTTCTACAAAAATATCATCACCCTGTAATGGAGTCTCTTTTCTCAATTATTGTTATTTAATTCATTATTTTATTTTAGATATTTTTCATAAAATCTAGAAGGAATGGTTGATGGCCCTTAAATGAGGGTGGTTGAAGAGATTTGGGGTGTCCATTAGAATTTGATTAATAAAGAGAGTGAAGAGGTGTTAGGGTGGGGGCATGGATTTTTATGAGGAGTTGCATAGAGGTTGAGTTTGTTGATAGGTGGAAGAATTCATGGAGGAATTCATGGAATAAGTTCTTAGAGATATTGTGCATTGTTGTTCTTAGAGTCGTGGACATAGAGGGCCGAGAAACCAAAAGGTTTCTTGGAGTTATGAAGTCGTGCAGGCTCCTCGTTGGCAAGGAGGTATAATTCCATTATGGCCATCAAGGAAGGTGAAGGATTGTTGCAGCATAAAGATTACTACATTCTTGGACAAATTCGACATGGATAAAGAGGTACTTCTCAATATGTCGATGTTTAAATTCATGTTATGCTTAGAATAATTGTTATTTCCATGGTTATAATTATGTTTATGATATTAATTAATGTATTGATGATATTTAGAAAGGAAGTAAGGTCTAGAGGACTTACAGAAAGACATTGCAATTTTTTAGGGAAAGATGGTGATCTAAACTCTAAATATTTTATAAAGATGGAAAGGCTTAGAAAAAACAATGAAGAAGCATAACATCAATCTTGAGTATTCCTTATTAACTCTTTAACATCAGTGATTTGGTTATCTAAGCTATCAATTATTGCAACATCTATGTAATCATGATATGGTGATTAGTGATATGACCCAGGAGGGGCATATATGGGGTTAAAAGTAAATTATATGACTCCAAGTAGGGCATATATGGGACTAAATGTATATGTAATAGTGGTCGGCCTAATGAAGGGGCCTCATGTGCAATTAGTGAATAAGTATATATAGAGATAATTTAGTCATTGTTGAAGCCACATGTGAAATGATTATATGAACATATTAGGTATTTGGAGAAGGATCACCTATTCTTTAAGGATTTATTATGTAACTCATATATCTTATATGTATTGGAGTTGCACTCCATGTTTATATTGTTGTACATGGTGCGTACTCTTATGATATTTTAAGGATTTGGTCCACAATAATTGGTATTCCTCTCGTTTCTTGCAAAAATGGTGTTCATCTTGGATATGTTCTTGACAATCATCATTAGGATAGTTTTGATAAGCATACCTCATGGCACACATCGGCCCCCTTACAACTTGTTCATAGTGATTTGTTTGTTATGCTTCATTCTGATTGTTTTGTCAATTCAAATGCTTCTTAAATTTCATTGATGACTTCTACATGCACACTTGAGTTTATTTCTTAAAACTTAAGAGTGAAGTTTTTGAGATATTTTTGGCCTACAAGTCCCTTGTATAAAAATAATATGGACACCAACTATAGAAGTTAGGAACAAATAATGATGGTGAATATGTTAACAACAAATTTACAACTTATTGCATTGCACAAGGTAATTATATGCAACATATTATTCCTTACACACCACACAAAAAATGTTGTTTTCAAGAAAAAAATAAACAGTAAAGGGAAAGGAAAATTGTATGATCCAATTTAAGGGATTAACTCCTCATTTTTTGGCATAAGCCATTAATTGCGGTAATTACATAGTTGATCACACTCCTGCAAAAGAATTTTAAAGCTATAACACAATAAGAAGCATAGAGTAAAATTAAACCAAATGAAAACCACTTTTGTGTGTTTAGTAGTAGAGCATGGACACACATTCCTAATGAGAAAAGGAAATCATTACAACTTAAAAGTGAGAAGTGTTTTGTTGTTGGATATTCTGAAGATATAAAAGGTTATGGACTTTTTCAACCTCATTCCAATAAACTTATTATTATGAGAAATGTTAAACTTGATGAAAACCTCTCACCTTGCAATCCTAAGTCGATGTATGTTCCATCTTTAGATTACAAGCCATCTTCGGCAATTGTGTCATCTTCTATTCCCAACTTTTTTACTAGTGATTCTATTAAGGTTTCTTCTTTAGATCATGATAGTGAGGATGAAAATCCACCTCTGCTTGATTACGTTCCTCTAGTTGGGTTTGTTAAACATGAATATGCACTAGCACCGCGTCTTCCTTGATGGGTCCATACAATAGAGGAAGCAATTGGTGATCTTGTCGATGATCCCTCAAATCAACATGATACATGTTAATAGTTCTAGAGAGCCTCTTCTCTTTTGACTCAAGTTTCAGGGACTCGTGATCCATATACATTTGCAAAATCTTATGGCCATCCACATTGGAATGCAACAATGAATGAAGAATATCGTTTGTTAATGGTGAATGATACTTGGCATCTTGTACCCCTTACGAAAGGAAGAAAACTTGTCAAACTGTAAATGGACGCTTATTAATAATTATGCATTAAATGAAAGTGTTGAAGGACAGAAGGCTCGGTTAGTTGCCAAAGGCTTTTCACAAGTTGAAGGAATTGACAATAATGAAACCTTTTTCCCCATACCCAAAATGAATTGCATTTTCCTTATTATAGCCCTTGTTGATTCATATGAATGGGAGGTCCATTAAATGGATGTCAAATATGCTTTCTCACATCAAGATTTTCAAGAAGAATTTTAGATGGAACAACTTCTTAGCTATGTTCATAATGACTCCGACCTTGTTTGTTTCCTTAAAAAATATCTATATGGTCTTAATCAAGCTCCTCGAGCTTGGTATGCTAAAATGGATAGCTTTCTTCCTAGCACTGGATTTTCTAGATATCATTCTAACCCCAATGTCTAACTAAACCAAGAAAGTAGGTAAGCATCTTATAATACTTGTTATTTATGGTGATGACCTTATTTTGACTGTTAGTGACCCAAAATTATTTGTCCTTGTGAAGTCAAGTCTTAATATGAAATTTGAAATGATAGACTTAGCATATTTGCATTATTTTCTTGACCTCAAAGTCTTGCAAACTAAGGAAAAAAATTTCCCTTCTAGTCTAAATATGCATTTGACCTTCTTCGTTCAATTTCACATTGAAGATTGTAAGCCACCCCCATCTCCCTTCGAGTTTGGAATCAAACTTGTTGCCACCTCTACTACACCCGAAGTAACTTCCAACTTGCACCATCAATTAGTTGGTAGCATTTTGTATTTGACTCACCCTAATATTTTCGTTGATGTTGGTATTGTTGCTCAATATATGCAAAGGCTCCATAAAAGTCATTAGAAATAAACAAAAACGGTAACTTGTATATACGAGGTACATTTCAATATGGGATACAATACAGCTCATGGGAGACTACTTTATTGGTTGGTCTAACCAATTTTAGTAAAGTACTTAACACCATATCACCTTGCAATTGATTAATGAGATCAATAATAGGAGAAAAAGGATATATGTTTTTTAATGTATTTTTCTTTAATTTATTAATTGTTGCACATATGTGCCACTCAAAACCCACAGGGATATGTGTTGTGTTGAATCTTATCTCCATTTGTTTTGTACTAAGGGAATCGACAATTGGATATTGGGTTGTACTCACATGACACGAGATCCAGGGATTCAATCTCGCTACCAATATACCCCTAGGTGCATCCACAGGGCCCAAACCATGGCGCACGGATAAAATTGGGGATGTGAACCAATGACCTTAGGCAAGGAGTGCATTAACAAAACACCATTTCACCAATTGTTCTAATCCCCACAGGTGAATCGTATCTTCATTAATTAGTTGAGTCAAATGCATTTCCAATTCCATAGTTTATACATAAATTCAAATAAGACGACTAATTTAGAATTTATGTTCTAGGCACAAGTTTAATGGAGCATCCAACTAAACTTAATTGGAGACTCCCTTAGGTTCTTCAAAAACATAAAGATAAGTAATTCAAAAGCATTCCATGGTATCGAGAAGAAACGATCAATAACAATACAAAATCTAAATGCTTAGCAATATTAGCTAACAACACAACCATTTAAATTAAATCTATAGGATATACTGGAAAATTTTAAAAAATAAACATGCTAATATTTTGACAAACTAAACATATTTTTGAAATGCATCATGAATAGCATTGCAATGTTTGTAACGAGGAATTAAATCACAACAATGCATCCATGTGACATTACATTCAATCATAACCATAAAGGCTCAACAACAAATGTACTAATACAAACCTTATCGACTTATGTGGGTTTTTCCTTGGTATGCATTCAACCTAAAAATAGTGTTATATATTATTGCCCGCTAGTAAGCCACTTTATGATTTTAATCGAAAGTATATTTTTGTTTTAGTGTTATTATTTTAATATAATGTATATTTTTGTTTTATCATTTTAATATAAAGTATACTTCTGTTTTTAGTCTAAGACCGTGGACTTACTATTCATGATTTTGGTTTGCATACACGTAGTGTATTTATACACTACATCTTTCACTATATAAGACAAAAAGTTATATAATCATCTTTATAGAAGGTTTATTATGCATTCATTGTATGAGACATCAAGTTACCTATAATCTTTATAGAAAGTTTAGCATGCTTATGAGCATTTTTCAAATATCTTTCTTCTTCAGTTTACATGTTGATTTGATTTGAGTCTTATCATTATTTTTATTTTTATTTTTTGGGGGATTTGGTTTAAAACCTTTCATGGCGATAGAATGCATTGGTGGCATATGGAGTAAAAACTAATCATCAGAATTTTATTATCTTTGAATCTATGTGATGAGGTTGTGATCATAAGGCTATGTGCTTCATGTAGGGAGTCTATGTGATGTCATTCTGGCAATCATTTTGGGAGTCTATGTGATGCATTTCACAATTTCCCATGTTTGACGTATCATTCATATTCATATGGATTTTCTTATTGGATGTATCTATTTGCTAGTAGTCTTTTGTGGGCAAAATCTACTTGTGTTGAAATGTCGTCTATGTTAGTTTTTGAGGTTGGTTTTCATAAATGGTTGAGTGCTTTTAAGTGTCGATGCTAGGGGCCATTCAATAGTTTTGCTTCCATGGATGGGTGGACCTTTGTGTAGATCCACAATTAACACTGGCCTTGGCTTTTTGTTATCTCAATTCAAAGTGATGTTTGGATGTGTATTAATAGAGTTTGGAGAGTCTTAACATGCATTCCTTGGGCACTCTTTTTTTCAGTGGCCATATTTGTTGAAGCCAAAGCTTGACTTTCGAGCGAGCCTTCTTGAGGCATCTTCTTTGGCATATGTTTTCCTCTTTTATAGCATTTTGTGTAATTCTCTGCGACCTACGTGGAGTGTTATTTGGATCCTATACACCTCATGGATTTCAAGTCAACTTCGAATCCTTCAAATCCACTATCATGCTCAATCCTAGAGTCAACATAGGATCCCCTGGTGATCTATCACTATGTATAGGAAAACCATTTTTATCAGATGCAATACATTTTCTCTCAAGCCCAAGCTTGTTCTCTACAAGGTTCTATCTTATATCTACATTTTTTTGGGTGTGATTCTTTGCACCTTAGCTCCATGATCGAGACTGAAGTATGGTGTAAATCTCGAGAGTCATTCTCAACCTAACCTGATTTGATTGTTTTGCAAGCATGATTATTTGTTTCCGCTTCTAATAAAAAGTCCTACTAACAATGTGTGACATGATCTTTCTCAACTATGTTAGCAACAAGTCTGTGGATGCATTAAGCATCATTGTCATGTCTATACACATCATTGCTCCTGCAATGTTTGAGTGTTTTCTTCACCAATGTGGTTTATTATTCCTTGCCTCCTTAATGATCAACTCATGAATAACAATTAAGCAACATGAACATCGTTATTCTTTGAGCATGTTCATGCTCCCCTCTAAATTGAGTTATTATCCCTTATTAAAGTTGAGTACACCAAATTAGGTATCAACAATTCATCAAAGTGTCAAAGAACATTTTTTTCTCAATTTAATAAAATTTGTTTGTATGAGAGGTTGAGAGTTTTTATTTTATGAAAGATGAGACTAGGGATCTATTCCCTTGGTTACCATGTTAGCAAAAGAAAATCATTTGTGTCTGGAGATTGAAATTGCTTTTGAAGGGAATTTTTTTCTCCCAAATCCATGGCCTTTGATAAGACCCATGCCCTCTTTTAGTCATAATTGTTACATTCATATTCTAATTTTTATTTCATTAGTTACATTATGCCATTGGTTTTATGCACTTTTAAATGATCGGTTGCACAACTAGGTTCAATGGTCTCTTAAGATATTTTTAACTAAGAGATTATTCTAAGTACTTTGATGAAGACTATTTTGTATCGTTCTTGTGGGGCCCTTACACATAGTGTCCCATTGGAACATTTATCTGCATCATTAAGTGATCATTATGCAACACTCACTTGACAATTATGATAGTACCATTTGGTGTTCCCTTCATGCCTTTTATGATGGTACACTATCTTGGTACATATGTTGTTTGGAGAGCACTAATATTGACCTACTTGGAGTGTTTATGTTGATCCTTGTTATAGTTTTTCCATTTTGTGTTACTACAACAAATCTTCTTTAACTTTAGGACATTCAATCATCTTCATGGTGTGTGTTTGCTTCTTTTTCATGGAGCACCTTGGATCACTTATGATATTGTTGTCAATTCTTTTCCATAGTGTGCCTCTATGATAGATCCTTGAAACAATACTATATTTTATGTAATCCTTTGAAGATTGTTCACTGGAAACCATTTGATACTTGATCTTTTGTTCCTTGTTTCACACCTTGTCATGATCAAGTATTTAATATAAATTTATCGTTTGTAATTCATGCCTACTTTGCAAAGGGGGATCATTGTAAATTTGCCTTTTTAACTTTCCCAAGTGCATATTAAGGGGGAGTGTTGGGATACAATTTCCTTGGTCAAATACTTAGTCTACAATAATTTTGTTCCTATCTCCTAAGCCAAGCTTGAGGGGGGTCTAGGGAGCAAATTATATCTCTTGGAAAATAAAATTAGAGGCACTCCTCAAGACCTTGTGGTTATGATGTAGATAAACAAAGATAATCCCCCATTAAAAGTCATTCTAGAGCTCAAATTCAAGGCACGACGTTGCAAGGAAAGAATACACGAACTATTACTCTAATAGTGGAAAATAAAATAAGATACTATTGTGCTAAGGAAAGTGATTTTATGAAATTGTGGAACAACTTCAAGGAGTTGTTCAACACCAACAATACCTCCAAGATCAATTGTCAATTGTATTGAAACAAAGTTATGCACTCTCAAGCTTGGTAACTTCGACAATGTGGAAGTATATTTGTCCCAATTCAACAAAATTCACGGCGACACCAAGGCTTCCCGAGGATAAGACAAGGAGTCAAACTACATCAACATCCTTCTCGACGATCTTACACTAGAATAAGTGTGATTGTCTCTCCTAAAGGTCATGCAATCGTCCTTAAGGATGGATATCAATGTATATAGAATTGACATATTTCCCTCTAATCAGATGCTTTATATTTTAATAATTAGGTCACAGTTTTGTGAACAAGGCCTCTTTCCTCTACAATACTATGAACATTTGTGGAAAGCCTTTGAAAAGTCATATCAAAAGATGAATGAAAGGTCAATCCAATAAAGTCTTGGTCAACCCTTGCATAATGAAGCATTGGCCCTTTACAATCAATCCTTCGAAATTAGAGTCCAAAATGCCTTATTTGGGAAATTGTGATTGTTTACTATGATTGAGCTATCATTTTTTTCTAGTTTTTGTTCAATGGTCTAGCTTTAAAATTCTCTTTGTTTTCAAAATTCACCATTTTAATGACCAGAGAATTATAATGGGTTTAGCACTACCCCTTAGATGAAGATGTGTGTTTAAGTTGTTGCATCAAAAATATAAGATGAAGAAGAGAAAGAGAAAGAGGTGAAAGAGTAAGAAGACTTCCCCAAAGAGTATCTAAAGTGTTATCGATGTTATAGTACCCTTCTAGATCTATTATGTAGCTTATTTTCAATCTTCAAAGGATACCTAGAAGCCTTGCTTCAAAGAAGTGATTGTCAACAAATCCTTTTCTCGATAGATATTGAAGAAAAGTCCTACAATAAAATATTTAAGTCACAACAAGTCTTTTGAATATTGCACTTCCAGTTTACTGACCATTGTGTTTGAACAAGTCAATGTAATACTATCCAATTTGAATAGAAACTTGTTGGAGATGCAACGACTACTTTGTCGATTCCTCCTTGTATCTTGTCAAATAAAACAACTTCTTCATCCTTTCTCCGTCCCTTGTTCCTTGCATCCCCTCGAATAGATCCATTATTTCATCACTACTTACAATCCATGTTGTTGTTTGTTGAGAATCATTATTGATTTGCACATGTTTGGTATGAGCTAATCGAGAGCTTACGAGTGGCTAGTGTGGCGGTAATCATATTCGATCCAGAGGGAAATCATGAAGCAAGCTTTGCTTTGTTAGGAGAAACTACCAATAACCAAGTAGAGGTCTTCGCCATCTATCAAAATTCTAGATGCAAGGACTACATATCTCTTGGTAATAGGGAATTCAAAAATAA
The DNA here is from genome assembly GCA_001517045.1 of Pseudotsuga menziesii. NCBI lineage: Eukaryota > Viridiplantae > Streptophyta > Pinopsida > Pinales > Pinaceae > Pseudotsuga > Pseudotsuga menziesii. Next base: position 1,145,444 of record LPNX010379394.1, read on the forward strand.
TTCTTAGGCATATGCAACACCACTCAATTCCGAAGGATTGCATTCTATCCAAGATTTTTCTGAGAAATCAATGAGAAGAAAAAACAGGTTTGATTCGATAGAATAGTTTCATGTGTTAAGGGAGTTCAACAAGCAAGCGATTAGTCTAGCAAATGATGCAACTCTTTTAAGCACTGGAACAATAAGAGCAAAAGATGGGATTACATCTCTATCCCATGTTTCGTAGTCCTTTGGTTATAAGTAAGAGATATGAGGCAAACTTGGTTAAGCTATGAAGGGTACAATCCAAGACAAGGGCCATCACTATTACATGTTGAAGCAACAAGTATTTACTTGCCATTGACCAAATTACCAAGTTTTTTCTTGGAAAATTAACTTTTCCCTGAAAATTTCATATACTTTATAGGGGTTTCTAGTAAAAAAATACAACCCTTTTTATGTCAATTTCCTTTTCTTTGATTAATAATTTTTTGGGACTAAAAGCACCTTAATTGCAAAAGATGATCACTAGAATGGCTACGTCAAATTCTAAAGAATCATAAAAAAATCAATGTTTAGCCAATATTTTGGGTCGAGGGAACAAAAAAATGCATCGAAGGGATGTGTGAAGACACCCCACAAATTTTAGGGAGTGTCAAGGGGGACGTTAAGGTCCCTAGCATGGAGGACCCTATCCCGAAAATTTGAGATGCTAAAATTTGACTTGAAATTTTTTAAAAAGTAATAAAAAAACGAAACCCATAAAACCTAAAATGCTAATATAAGTTGCATTACTTTATCAAACTTTTCATTATGAATTAGATGTATCATTTATCTTTTCATGTATATGTGTGTGAGAGAGAGAAAGGCTAAATGATACAATTTCATAATGAAAAGTTTGATAAAGTAATGCAACTTATATTAGCATTTTAGGTTTTATGGGTTTTTTTTTTTTCACTTTTTTAAATTTTCAAGTCAAATTTTAGCATCTCATATTTCAAGGGGAACACCCAAGAGTCCACCATATGTGTGAAACATCCTTTATTTAAATGTGAAACATTTCAAACACAATATACAACTTGACGAGAACCTTGTAGAGTTCTCATATTTTTAGGATGCATTTAGTGGTTATTTTTACTTTGAACAAAAAATTGTTGCTACCAATAGAAACTTTTTTTTTCGAGGCTAAACTTACGGCTTTTTTATAACCCTGATTGATGTGATTGCAATCAAACCTGCAAATCAACCACCAAATCAAAAAGGGGTGCTATCGGTGGCGCACCTTTTTCCAGGGATAAAACCACATATTTGAAACTATGGCCTTAATAACTTGTCCGTTGCAATCAAACCCCCAAATGGAAAAGTGGTGCTACCATGGCACGCCATTTTTTTAGGCCAAAATTACAACCCCTTTTTAAACCATGGCCTTAATGGTCTACGTCCTTGCAACAAAAAGGCTAGAATCAATTCCAAAATAAAAAAAAGAGGTGCTACCAATAGCAACCATTTTTTTCTAAGGAGAAAATTGCAAGCAATTCAAAACCACATCTTAAAAAATAAATTAAATTTTAAAAAATAAATATATATTTAAAAGGAAGACAAATTTGACTCCAAAACCTAAATTCGTTTAGAAAAACAATTTAAAATTTCTAAAATAAAACATATTAACTGAAAATGGAAAAATAAAACATTTTTTTTTAATTTGAAGATTAAAAAAATATAAAGTCAAATTAAAATTAAAAACATTCATAAAGTTAAAAGAAGATAATTAAAAAAACTAATTAAAAATTTATAAAAAAAATTAAATTAAAAGTTTGAACCCCGGATGGACTGACACTGTTGAAGGATCGTCGTATTTATGACGAATGGACAACTCATGCAATGGGTAGGTGCTCGAGGAAGGGGAGCACTCACCGCCCGTCCCCTCCGTGCAAACAGAAGGGCCGAGTGACTGAGTAGGATAAAACACAACTAAAACACCTCGTTTTTTCGGTTAATTTTTTATAAAAACCAGTCAAAATCGTTCTTGTAAATTGCAATTTTACAATATCAGCAATTGTAATTGCTTGTCCTCAACTAAATGACTAATTTTAAAAGTACTCAAATCACCTAAAATGCAATTTGTCCACTCCTAATAGCTATTTCAACAAAAAATGCTTTATTGAATTCCTACGGGTTGGAGACCTTTTGGTTAGCGCTTATACTGCCCCAAGTGACGACTTGCCACCCTATTGAGTATAATGGTGACGATGGGATGTTGTGTATTATTTTTTAGAGGATTAAAGGAGTATGAACGTCAGTGGAACGAGCCTTGATCCGTCATTCTTGAAGATGTGACTGTGATAGAGAGCGGAAAAACCTACGGAACTACCAACCGAAGAGTCGACCAAGCAAGTCAAACATGGTAAGGGAAAGACTGCATGCTTCCAGCCGACGAGGAGGCCACCAAAGAGATCACAATGCAATGGAGGGGGTGTGTTAGTAGATCGTCTCCCCACCATGATGGATGTTCTATTCGACATCGAGAACGATACTCGGAATTTCAGCAAGGAAGCTCAAGAAATAGCCCAATCCTGGGCTCTTCGGGTTCAAGGCATAATTAACTAGGCTGCAAACATTGTCGAGGTCTTGCACATCCCCCTCCCGCAGATTTTCATGGAGACACAGACCACTAACCTTCCATCGACCGTGGACTCTTCTCCTTCTTCCAATTCTGACTCCTCGACACCAATTCGGACTCGTGTTGACAATGTTGGTGGTGTGACATTGGAGATCGATGACACCTTAGAAGTAGTGACAGCAGAGATGCATGACAAAACAACTATTCCAAACGAGGAGAAGTTGACTGAGGATTCAAATCCACCTCAGTGATGCTGGCGTCTCGATCTTCAATCCAACTGTTAGAGTCTGCTCCTTGCTCGTTAGATGGAGGGAATCAGCAATCAAGATAAGGTCAGGGCTTAGCGACGTCGACCTCTAAATACAGATCTCCCAGGAAAAAGCCCGCAGTAATGATCTTACAAATGTCTCCACAACTGGTCTACACAATAGGCACAAGAGTTATGTTCTTTTTTTGTTCTTACAGTTTGTTCCTTTGTAGCTTTTTACTGTCCTTTTGTGGATCTAAAGTGTGTATCAACATTTCTCACGCATCTTTTTTTACAGTTTGTTCCTTTGTAGCTTTTTACTGTCTTTTTGTGGATCTAAAATGTGTATCAACATTTCTCACGCATCCTTTTTGTACTTAAAGAAATACAAGTATTGTGGAAGTAGGATATTCGAGTCAGTTTCTTTTTACAAAGATTTCAATTCAGAATGTGCAATTTAGTAATCAACATTTACTTGTTTAATGGACTCGGTGGTTTCCACCTCTTGAACCCCAAGGCCACATCAGACTATGTATATGTAAATTGTGTACTATGTTATGGAACATAAAGTTCTAACTTTATATTTATAGATATATATATATTAAAAATAATAATAATAATAATTACAAAAGTTTAAAAATAATAAAAAATAATTTAAAATCAATAAAATAAAATAATTTAAAATCAATAAAAAAAGTATTGTGGGGAAGGGTAACATAAAGGGAGGCTAGATTACTTGCTCTTTTGCCACCCTTCCACTCCTATTTTTTTATTATTATTTTATTTTATTTTATTTTTTATTTTTTAATTAAATTAAAATAATGTGGAGGAGGATAACACAAGGGGAAGCTGGATTCCTTCCCCTTATGCCACCCTCCCACTCCATTTTATTATTTTTTTCAAATTTTTAATTAAATTAAATTATTTTTTATTATTTTTAAAACTTTATCTTATTATTTTATTTCTTTTAATTTTTTTCCAACTTTTAATTAATTTTTAATTTCACTTTTAATTTGTTTTTTAATTTTTTTCCAAACTTTAAATTTAATTTTTCATTTTCATATTCAAATTTTCAGTTTTTTTAATTTTGTTTTGTTTTTTTAATTTTGTTTTATTTTTTTAATGTTTTTTTTGTTTTCTTAAATTTGCTTCTTTTTTTTTTTAATTACATTTTAGAGTCAAATTTGTCTTCTCTAGTCTTTTTAAAGTGATTTTTTTTAATTGAATATATATTTAGGCCATATTTTCGAAACAACTACAAATTTTAATTCATAAGAAAGGATTGCTACTAATAACACCCCTTTTTAATTCAAGGTAGATTTTAGCATTTTTGTTGCAACAACATCGACTCTAAGGCGATGGTTTCAAAAGAGTTATAATTTCAACCTCAAAAAAATGGGGGTGCCTTGGTAGCACCACTTTTCTATTTGGGGGTTTTGATATTAGCGACGAGAGTTGTGAAGACTAGGGTTAAAACAATATGTGATTTTAGCCTCCACTTTTCTATTTGGGGGTTTTTATATTAGCGACGAGAGTTGTTAAGACTAGGGCTAACAATATGTGATTTTAGCCTCAAGAAAAAAGAGAGCTATTGATACCACCCGCTTTTTATTTGGGGGTCGATTTATGGTGATTTTGGATTTTGAATGTAATGGCATAGATTGAGATTTTTAAAAAGTTGCAATTTAGACCTAAAAAAAAAAAAGGTTTCTATTGGTCCACTAGTAGTAACAATTTTCGATTTGGGAGTTGTTTTTTGTGTTTTTGAAGCAAATATATGTTTGTTTATGGCTAGAGTTCTCATTTTGAATATAAAGTTCTTGTCAAATTGTATAATGTGTTTCCACACTACATTTTGTTGAGTTTCACTTTTAGGGGGACATGAAACATTTCGCATGGAGTTTCACCATCCCGAGAAAACAGAGAACATGTCTGTGTAACATTGATAATAAAAAAACTACTACAACAAAATATAAATCTCTGCGCGTTGTCTCAACCAAAAAGGTTGACTTCTTTACACATACATTTCAAATAGGGCCTAGTTTCAAGCCAAGTTTTGTTGAGTTTCACCATTAGAGTAAATTTGGGATCTAAAATGGGCCTTGTAAAAAAAAGGGTCATTGATGCAATGGAATTCGAGAACCAATAGAATTCCAAGAAAATGAGTCAACCATAATGGTTAACTTCACATATTTGTCATAAAAAAAACTATTTTTTTAATTCATATATTCAACTTATCTCCTTGTGGTTTTACTCAAATTTCGAGTGGGAGTACTCATTGGATGCATAATTCAATTATGCATCCAATGAGTACCAGCACTGTATACTTTTGATGGACCCCACCCCACAAAAAAAAGAGAAATACATTTAAAACATGTTACTTGAAAGTAACACGTTTTTTTTTTTGTATTTCTCGGTTTTCATGGGGTGAGGTACATAAAAAAATGTGTTACTTAAAAGCATCACAGTTTTTACGTATTTCTCTTTTTTCATGGGGTGCGATCTAGCAAAAGTATGCAATGTGGTTACTTGTTGGTTCTTTTGCATCCAATGAGTGCTCCCTCTCGAAAATTGAGTAAAACCATGAGGACATAAGTTGAAAATACAAAGAAGAAAACAAAAAATATTTTTTCCTTCAAAATGTGTAACTATTATTTTATTATTTTAACTATTACTTTATTATTTTTCTTAGAAAGCTCATTCTACACAACAAATAATTTTCTCTAATATGATGAAACATTTTGCATGAAATTTCACCATCCCGAGAACACAAGAAACATGTGCTCATTTAACATTGATAAAATGAACTACTTCAAGAAAATATAAATCGCAACGCATTACCTCAACCAAGAAGGCAGACTTCTTTACACATTCCAAATAGGGCCCAAGCCAACTTTTGTTCAAATGGGGTTTGACCTACTATAAGGCCAACTTATCCCATGACTGTCCCATGAAGGTCAAACCTCATTTGAAGGGACCAAGCCAACTTTTGTTCAAATGTGGTTTGACCTACATGGGACAATCATTTGAACAAATGAGGTTTGACCTACATGGGGCCTTACGATCTACTTCATGGGACAATCATACATGCCATATTTGTGACAAAACAACAAAGTGCTTTCATGGCTCTATGACAAAAATTGTTCTAAGCGAAATGGAAGCCAAAAAGTTGGCTTCAAACAACTCGCCAAGAGACCAAAGAAACCAAAAAATAAAGAAATTTGTATAAGAAAATATATGTGCATTACAGGAGAAGGTGAAGAATCTCCATGGTTAAGTCTTTTACATAATTGTTTATTCCATCATGTGCAAAGCACAATTTAGAGACATTAATTGTCTTAATTCAATGCTCCACATTCAATGTAAGCCTACGATGAGGTGCTTCATCATACCATTAACTACCTAAAATTAAATGCTAACTTGATATAAGATTGTACATCATTTATTACTACAAAATGTTTCATCATTGTTGGAGGGTTTCAAAAATGAAAATTTGAAATTAAGCCCAACTTCCTCCCAACTATCTCTCTATTTTCCTCTACTCCTAGATGAAAGATACTCCTTCAAAAATTACCAATGCTCCATGCTACTCACTTGTTGTTGCCCTTGTTCCTCATGTGCACAATGAAACTTTAGGGTTTTTTAAGGCGGAGGAGATTTTAGAGGATAGGTAGGGCCCATTAGGGATAAGAAAAGAGAAAAAACAAACCTTCATAAAACAATTTTTAACATTTTCCAAGTGAGATGTTGCAAGAGACATTTATGAGTATTGGGATGAGAAAGTTCACTACCATGTGTGGCGTTCAAGTGATATCCCCATAGGATCCCTTGCTGATTAGGGATGGCAAAGGGCCATCTTGTGACAATCTCCCATCTCAGATTCATGGTGAACATAGGAAACACACCAACCACTACATATATGTATCAAATTAGTATTCTTTTTCATTTTCAATATTCAAAGTAATTCAGAGTGCAATTATCCCAGAGGGCTTGTAAATTTCCTTAAAATCCAATCTTGAGTTACACAGTATATTTTTTTTATTGTTGGCAACCACATATGAATTTCTTCACAAATATTGCAGCAAAAAATAAATACTGAGAAAAATAGAATTAAACCAATATTTTCGGGTATGAAGACCCTCGAAAAAACCCAAGATGGCAAAACCAGTGCAAGGGTCTGAGAAGATATCTTTCTTAGCAAGATATAGAACAATACAATCCAGAAAACAATTTTACCCAACCTGAGAATAAACTTTGGATAAAGGCAATGATCAATATGGCTTCATGTTTTATGTCTTCCATCAAGCAAGGACACATGCAAATGATAGAAGGCCTTCCTTGTTGCTATTTTTTAACACTCCCTCTCAACGAGGAAGAGATTCGGTAGCAACCCCAACTTGTCTCTGAACTTCACAAAACTGTGCCTGCAAAGTGCCTTGGTGAATATGTCTGCTATCTGCTCATCTGTATGAATGTACTCCAGCCGAATGGTTCCTTTCTGTACGCAGTCTCTTAGGAAGTGATACTGAATGTCTATGTGCTTGCTCCGGTCACGGAACACTGGATTCTCGGATGGCCCAATGCCACTCTGATTGTCACGTCGAACAACCGTAGCCTCCAACTCACACTCGAATAACCCTGAAAACAACTTTCTCAACCACATCCCTTCACATGCAGCCAAACTAGCTGCCATGTACTCAGCCTTTGCCGAGCTCAATGCAACTGACTTCTGCTTCTTGCTGAACCAAGAGACAATCCTTGACCCAATGCTGAAGCAACAAACTAAAGTAGTCTTCTGGCCTTCTACACTTCCTACCTAGTCAACATCTGTGAAGTCTACTAATTGTATACTCCCATTGCGCTCATAAACCAATCCATACTCCATTGTGCCTCTGATGTAGCGAAGCACATGCTTCGCAGTTGTCCAATGTACTCTTCGAGGGTCCACCACGAACTGACTTAAAGAGTTGACCACAAAGCATGTTTGGTCGTGTGTTAACCAGATACATGAGTGACCCGATAAGTTGGCAATACAATGTAGGATCAAACTCCTCTGAACTTGATGCATCAATCTTCCTCCAGTTGGTAAGTAGAGGCATTGACATGGGTCTACAGTAATTCGTCTTGAATCTCCTCAAGATCTCTACTGCATACTTCCCCTAACCAATGAAGTAGCACCCATCTCTCTTCCAAACCTTTAGACCTAGGAAGGAATGCATCAACCTAATGTCTGTCATCTCAAATTCAACTGCAAGATTGGACTTGCAGTCATCAATCAACCTCTCATCTATTGTCAGAAAGAGATCATCTACATACAAAACCAGTGTGAGAGGTACCTCACCTGACAAGAAGTACAGGTTGTGGTTAGCCTCACTCCGCTGGAATCCCATCTCTCGTAGATAGTTGTCAATCATCGAGTACCATGACCGAGGTGCCTGCTTAAGCCCATAAAGAGTTCTCTGCAATCTGCATACATGCGACTCTTTGTTCTCCACATTGAACCCCTCGGCTACTCAATAAATACCTCCTCTATAACTCCATTGAAGAAGGCAGTCTTCACGTCCATCTGATGAACATGCCAACCCATCTCTGCTGCTAATGAGAGAATAGTCTGAATAAAAGAGTATATGGCGACAGGGACGAAGGTCTCCTCATAGTCAATACCTTCCTTCTGTGAATACCCCTTTGCCACGAAGCGCGCCTTGTACTTCTCCACGCTTCTGTATGTTGCATGCTTTACTTTATATATCCACGTAGATCCAACCACTCGTTTTCCTTTTGGCCTCGGCACAACCTTCCACACCTAATTTTTCATAATGGAGTCATACTCCTCAACCATAGCCTCTTGCCACGCATCATGTTCTGCAACCTCCTCGAAATTGAAAGGCTTAGAGTTAATCAACTCAGTCATTAGTGCCATATAGCTAAGTCTATCTGGTGGTTTGCTCCACCTCATGGATCTCTGTGGCAAAATCAGTTGCCTGGAATCCTGAACTGTGGACCTGAACCACATAGATTGTGGCCTATAGTCTACCAGTTGATGTTGCTATATATCCACCTCCTGTTGCAGCTCATCCTCCAAGTCAATGACCAAAGGATCATGTCCACCTGACTCCCTCTAACGACCAGAACCTGTGTCCTGTGTTTGTACCTGTACATGTGGCTCCTCCAACTTGACTCATGAGTTATGTGTTGGGTGTTCTTATGCCGGTAAGTCCATAGATCTTTGTAAGGCTATGTCCTCATCAAACTGGACATCCTCGCTCACAATGATCCTCTTGCGAGCTGAAATATATACCCTATATGCCTTAGAAGTCTCGTTGTAACCAACTAGCAACCCCTTCTCACCAGAATGGTCCAGCTTCTTCCTAGTGTCAGCATGGATGTGACAATAGCAGACACTCCCAAATATACGTAGATGACTTACATCTGGCCTAGTGCCTATGAAGACCTCCTCGGATGTCTTCCTCCCCAACTTTGTGTGGGAACATCTGTTTTGAATGTAGACTGCGGTCCTGTATGCCTCGGCCCATAGGAATAGTGGAAATCCCTGATCAAATAGCATGGCCTTGGCTACTCCTACCAATGTTGTGTTCTTCCTCTCTACCACTCCATTCTGTTGCGGGGCATGAGGAACTATGTGCTCCTTTTTTATCCCCTTCGATGAACAAAACTCCAAGAACTCCTTGGAGGTGTAATCAGCCACGTTGTCCATCCTCAATACCCGAATCTTCCTCCTTGTTTGGTTTTCCACGATAGTCTTGAACTCCTGAAACCGCTCGAAGACCTCTGACTTGGCCTTCAGGAAATAGATCCAGGTCTTCCTAGAATAGTCATCAATGAATGTGACGCAATAACTGTAGAAACTGAAAGATGGGACACTCATGGGTCTGCAAACATCCGAATGCACCAAGTCCAAGGTCCCCTTAGACTTGTGCTCACTCTATGGGAAAGACCTCCTTATGTTCTTCCCCAATGCACAACCCTTGCAGTGGTTATGCTTTTCCTCTTGTACCGAAGAAACTCCAGTAATTGCTTGTCTCAAATGCCTCAGTGCTCCATGGTGTAAGTGTTCCATCCTCCTATGCCATAACTCACTCTGACTACTGTTGCTACTAACCAAATCCTTTGCAGACTCAAAGTGTAGTTTGTACACCTTCCTGCTCCGAATCCCAATCACCCAATCCGAACTCCTATCTGACCCCTTTGGTCTGATATACACTTTCCTATCATTGAACTTCACCTAAAAACCCTTGTCTTCCAAGGTGGAAACAGATATGAGGTTCTTTGTCAACCCCGAAACGTATAATGCGTCAGCAAAATTGAGGGGTTTGCCAGACTCCCTCTGAAATGTAACATTACCAACTCCCTATGTTTGATACCGCGCATCTCCCAACTCAATGTGGAGATTTACTCCACCCTCTTGCAAGCTTCTGAAGAACCTGTTATGCCATGTCATGTGACTAGATGCTCTATTGTCAATGTACCAAATGTTGTTGCCTATGGTGCTTGCCATGCAAGCTATCAAACAAAACTCCTCGTCAAAGTTTTTGTTGAACTCTTCCACCTCTGCAGAACCTGCCATTTGTGTATTGTTCTTCTTCTTCTTGTCCGGGCACTAGGAGGCAAAGTATCCTAGCTTGTGGCATATAAAACATTTGACCTTGGACATGTCAATGTTCATCTTACCACATTTCTTCTTCTTTTCCTTGCCCTTGCCCTTTCCTGCTAGGGCTAGAGCCTCTTCATCCACGATCTGTGGGACATTGTTGGATGAACCTGAACCTTGACCCATATGAATCTCTTCCTGTACAAAGTCATCCCACAATCTCTACCAATCAGGGAGCTTCTCTCTAGCCACCACACCATTGACAAAGACATCCCACGGCTTAGAAAAACCATTGAGGGCTATCCAAACTAGCTCCTCATCTTCAGTCTTAGAGCCCACTGCTCCAAGTTCATCCCTAATCTGTGTGAGCCTTGTGAGAAAAGGCACCAATTCTTCACCCTTGGCCATCTTGGCGCTTCGCAGTCTCTCCTGTAGCACCATCTTTCGGTTCTCGTTCCTACTCTGGTAAAGCCTTTCCAGAGCCGTCCACATGTCTAATGCAGTCTTCTTCCCAAAAAGGTGAGGAACTATGTGATCCTTCACCCCATCGAAGATAATCAACATGGCCCTAGAATCCACCTTCTTCCACTTAGCCAACTCTGTCAAATCTGTGGGCACAACCTTCTTGGAGTCAATGTGCTCCTCTGCATCACTAACATCCAGAATCTTCATGATCCTCACTTTCCATGGAGGAAAGTTCTGAGCCCCCTGGAGTCTATCCTCGACTCTCAACTATATGACCATAATGAAGTGTACCTGTCAAACCCTAGATCTGAAACCCTAGGTTTGTGCCTTCAATAGATCTACCCCCGATCTATTCAATACCATTGCTTTCTCTCAGATCTGCTCAAAAGAGCTCTGGTACCATGTAAATTTCCTTAAAATCCAATCTTGGTTACACGGTATTTTTTTATTACTGGAAACCACAAATGAATTTCTTCAAAAATATTGCAACAAAAAGTAAATACTGAGAAAAATAGAACAGCAATCACATCAATAGAGACACCAATATTTTCGGGTATGAAAACCCTCGGAAAAAACCCTAAGATGGGAAAACCGATGCAGTAGTCTGAGAAGATATTTTTCTTAGCAAGATATAGAACAATACAATCCAGAAATCGATTTTACCCAACCAAAAAAATCATACAACAGAAACTCATTGAGAAACCCCAACAAGATCGTATGACCCTTGTGTCAACGTGTACGGCCCCTACGTTGGCGTGTACAGCCCCTACATCGGGATACGACCCTCTGCATCAGATCGTACAGACCCCCTGCATCACTGTGTACGGCCTCTACGTAAGCTTGTGCGGCTCCTCTACGTGTACCTATACAGCCTCTGCGATTTCCCTGTGTTGCCCTGTCAATCTCTGGATAGAAGTTCTTCAGTCTCACCCTCTGCAAAATTCTCCTGCAAACTTTCTTTCTCACTCTTTGGCTAAAAGCTATGAGCAAGAATTCTCTCTCTGACAATGAGTGTGCAAAGCAATTGTGTGTGTGTCCTCTCCACCAAATCAATCTCATTTTAACTCAATGGCCAAGTGAAAACCCTGACTCCCACTATGGATCAATGGATGAGATCCTCCAATGAGATCAATGGCCAAGATTAGATTAGCCATCACTAAAATTATTTTCCACTTGAACTTTATAAAAGTGCCTCCATTAAGTCAAAATAAAATTAGATCACATAATGCACTTTTCCTAAGTATAAACTTTGGATAAAGGCAATGATCAATCTGGCTTCCTATTTTATGTCTTCCATCAAGCAAGGACACATACAAATGATAAAAGACCTTCCTTGTTGCTACTTTTTAACAGGGCTTCCTCAAGCAAATATAAATAAGTCAATAGATGACATCTCGTAAAAATAATATTACTAGAACTGACATATAACCATCTTATCACTATAGTTAATAAAGATAAAAAATGTGTTACAGACCACAAAATTGATAATTGGTTTTATGATTCACAACGTTGCAATCCTTGTTCTGCAATAACTATTGCAGAATGCAATTGCTTATTGACGATGACCTGAGTGGTGTTCAAGTACAAAGTCAAAGTTAAGGATTTCACCTTAACATCAATAGCTTCACAGTAACAATTTTTTAGCTGGACAAGTGAAAACCTTCATCTAATCAGCTACCAGTACTTTGTATGAAAAATAAATAAAATAATTACAAAATATGAAAAATGGCTTCCTAAGAGAAAACAAAATAGCACATGCTGCTAGAACCATGGATGCCATTGTAAGTTGTAAAGTTCTCTACAGTTTCTGAGGAAGTTACTTGAGTTGCCCAGATTTTGCTTTCTGCTTTAGAGCTTCTGAATCAAATATTGTAGTCAGCTAATCCCAGATCTCTTAGAGCAGCAGTAGCAGCATCTTTGCAACTTTCATGATTTGCCTTAGCATTTCTTATAAGCTTTTCCAGACCTTTCTCCAGTATGATTGGTCTGCATCAGAGATGAAGATTGGATGTTTCTTGAAAACGTTCTCATATTTTCTACTTTAACAAATGTGGCTCTTTACTATCATTTGCTTGAGCAAGAGAGAAAAACAATAATAACCGTTGGAAATTACCTATTTTCAGGATTTCGAACAGCCAGATTACGAATCATCAGACAAGCTTGCTTCTGCATAAGATGTGCCGAACGGTGTTCCTCCATAGCTTCAACAGCAAGATCAACAGCACCCCCTTCAACTGCCTTGGCTGCATTTACCGGGGACCGTAATGATAAAGCACGAATGGTTGCCATAATCTGCACATAGTTAATGATTGTAAAGTACCATAATTCAAACTGTAAAAGCCGAAGCCCATACCATTACAGGCTTATATACCCATACAACTACATTTCCTTAATCTAGATTTTACTTGAATTGATGCTTAGATCAAACATAAAGTACATTGGGTAAGAATTCCATGAAGCATAACCAACTATTAGCCGGCACGTAAACTATATAATGAGATAAAGATATACCTCTTGCAGAACAGAAGGTTCTTCCATATATACTGAGGAAAGTCTTATTATCTTTGCAATTCCTCCTTTGAGAAGAATAGCATCTTTGTTGGCATCACTGCCTGCTAACTGTCAAAGATGTGATAACCAGTAACACTTGATCAAAAGATTTCAAAGGACTAAACTACATTCATCACACAACATTCCATTGCTCCATTACAGATGAGAAATGAATTTAAAGCATTACAAAACTGGAAAAGATGCAGAAGTGAACCCATGAAAAGCAAAAGCAAACCTGTGCCAGCAAGGAGCAAGAAGTCTTAGCTAAGGCTTTGTTTCTCTGATTTCCACTATCATCAATGCATTGAAGAACCACATCGAGGCCACCATTCTCAGCAATTGACTTGCATATCTCATCCTGAAGGAATTTAATTCATCTTGAGAAAAGTTTATAATACAAAAGCAATCCACTTCCCACTCGTCCATTCTCAATCTACTCATTAATTTTTCATTCTCTTCCACTATCATTCATGTGTATTCTGTTCCAAATACGTTGCCTCTTATTCACTCCACTTGCTAATTCTGTTCATTTTGTTACTATTTTCTTTAAATTGAAAACAAACAAAAAACAAAAACAAAAGAAAAACATTGTATAGCTTGTGAAAGTTCTGGGAGATTGCGGTAGCTGGAATCAGTGAAGACAAGAAAACAATTAAGTTTCATAAATTGTTAAAAGTCTTATCTGGAATTGCTGCTGTGACTAAAAAACTGCTTCTGAAGGCATTTAGAGAACTTAAAAATACAAAAACGTCAAGATAATAAAAGGCAACAGAATGTGGCATCGAGTAATGATCTAGAAATACATTGAACCCTTAACCCTTTAAAACTGGATTAGATTGCCTATCAAGACTATCTCAAATGCATCAATAATGTGGAAAGCTCCTGGTCTATCCTTTCCTCTGTAGGGTGGATGACTGTCCTCTAGGAGGATTGGAAATGGAGCTAAGGTCAGGACAGGCTCGGATCCCTAGATAGGCAGTGAGGGAAAATTCAAACTTCCAGAAACTTTAATAATTGATATGAGGCAACAAGGCTTTCATACATTGCTGATATTTCAGATCGAGAAAATAGTACTATGTGGCAGCAAGGTTAGAGGAATGCAGAAAATTTGGAGTTAGGAGTAGAAGCAATTACCTGGACTAATTTTAATGACAGATAGCTGCATAACACTATCAGACTTAAACCTGTGGTGGACACACTAGTCTGGTCTAAAAATCCCATAAGTGGTGACTAAATAGTTTGTCTTGGTTATATTGCTTTGTTCTTGGAGGAAGGGATGGATGAAGCATGTTGGTAGTGAAAGCCTGTATGAAAGTTGAAAGCTCCCACGAAGGCTAGCATTTTTCTATGGCTGGCAATTAGCAACAAGGCCCTAACTTGGAATGTACTCCAAAGACGAGCATGGCAGGGGCCAGTTTTCTGTGTACTATGTCAAAATAGTGGGAAGACAATCTACCACCTATTGCTGAACTGTCACTTTGCTACAGAGGTGTGGGATGCTGCCTGCACATTGATTGGAGGATAACTGAAGTTCCTGGGGGAATACACTGGTTGAAGGGCTAAAAAAATAGTTTGAAACATTGAAGACTTGGAGGTGGCAGTCATAAATCTCCTGGCTGTCTAGTGGGCACTGTGAACTTCGAGAGATGCTACTTTTCCAAGAAGAATCTTTGACTCCACTTCAGCTATTATATAAAAGCCAGCTTAGACATGATTACATTAAAGAAACCCACAAGTCAAAATCTCCAAGATCTATCTATGATTGAGCCCAGCTCAAGAGTTAAGGGGCCCAACATCTTATATGATTATTGATTTCAGGACTGTTAACTCTCAATATATTTTTCCTTTTCAAAAAGCAGTAGACTTAAGACTGAACAGTAGGCAGTTTTTTGGATAATATAATCAGCTATATGTGTATCCTGAACTTTGATATTTCTAAAGGGGACTGTTTTGTTCTGTTTAGGTAAAGGTCATGTTTGAACTTTACAATTTCAGAACTTTTTGAGACAATAGATTTTAGGATATTTAGACATTTGGACTTAGTTAAGATCAACTTAATCTAATGTGCCTTTAGGTAAAATGTTTTTTTTTAGTATGCATTTGTAATTTTGTACTTATGCAATCCGACGATCACGATATGTTCTAGACACAGAGTGATCTGATGGTTCATTTTCACCTTGATCTTAACGGTTATTGATCCGTGGCTTACCACCCGATTGGTCCATGATCTCTCTTCAAAAAGCATGGAGGGTTATTTGCTTGATGATCAATTATGAAAAACTCATTTGTAAATATTTTTTCCTTTTGCATTAATATATTGCCTCAAGTAGCTATTTGGCTAGGGCCATGGACTATTTCCCTCTCTAAGGGTTTTAACCACATAAAACATCAGTGCGTTGATTTGTGATCTATTTTTGTGAGCAATTGCTTAAGGTGTTTGACCTGTCTGGAAAAATCATGTTTTAGGTGAACATTGTATCAGAGTGCTTATGAAAACCCGCTCCTGTTGTTGATCGAAATCTTAAACCAATGTAGCTGTATGCATCAAAGGATTTCTGGATTTTGCTACTTGTTACGCCTCAAAGTATCTGCAGCGTTCCCAATTAAGTCTACCATAGCGACAAGTTAAATATTTTGATGTCAAAGCCAAGTTGAAGAGTAGAGTGGTGATTTGAGGCTAAATACCCCTAATCATGTCATGGATGGTTCACTTAATTTCCACCTTCAGGAGGTGCTCTCCCAGTAGGGGTCGATGCTCTCCGGGGGCTAATCACTTGGACGCATGACCACACTCATTTATTTGCCATCTAAAAGGTAATAGCACTTTGTAAAAGAATTTGTACCCTATCTAGCACAACCTTATTTGCTCACTTGGACCTATTGTACCCCTACTATGGGTTGTCTTACCCACAAATTGTACTTCCTTATTGAAAAATCCTACAAGGATAATGAAGGAGAACGTTGAGGGAACACATGTGTTGGGGTTAGTTGGGGCATGACGTCCTTCTTTTGGCACACCTAGCACTTGGTGTAGCCTAATTGCACTCTATTTACTACTTTTATGTCATTTAGAGATATTTTATTGTTATAGCCTAATTCACCCTAATTCTCCCTAGTGAATTTATCCATAGATTTCTGAGGGTGTCCCCATTTGCCTTCGTGCAGTGAGAAATATCAAAATTTCCCAAATCGGGGTTTCTACATGGTATTTTGTAGTTTTGTATGGGCCATCAAGTGCGCTCTAGGCCACTTGATCATCTCCTCTTCAAAGTTGCAATATCCCAAATATTGATATTCTCTAATGTTTGACTGTAGTGCTGACTCACACACGCAATCTTATACAAAAATGCGAGATAATTGTGCATGCAAACTTGCCATGCAAAAATGCCCTAAAATGTAGTTGAATTAGGGTTAGGGTTTGCTAAGAGAAATTAACACTTACCACTAATATTTCGGTTGTTAATGACTCCAGAGATAGTTGTATGCATAAAGATCCGGATAGGTGGGCTAGTAGTGCTTCTTTCCTTCGGTGTTACCGCCCCGCTATACCGTAAGCACCCTCCAGACTGAAGGTGACTTTTTTGTAGGAGGAGAGGTCAGATCCAGCTAAAACTTTGTGGGATTGTCTGTCTGCTGATGCTGGAGAGATAGACTATCACATGCGGAGGTTTGGCTACCTCTAAGAGCCCTAGCGAATTGATTTGTGGTTCTGTTGCTCACGCCCCCCCAAGCTCTTTGTTTGTTGATAGCTGCTCCAGATGAGCAAACTGATGGCTGATAGTCCTAGGATGCCGTAGGATGGGCCTGCTGAGAAAGAGAAAGCTAACATGCGGAAGAAAGACTGGGTTTTATGGTCCCAACGAATCCTTCTGTGATTTCCTCGCTACTTCCAGCTACAAATGTGGGTCTAACAATAATCCTCCTAAGTGTGTTGGATCTCCGGATACTGAAGTGTATGATGAATGTTGTGGATAAACCCGGATGATCTATCCCGATAGGAGACTAGGGCAAATATCTCACTACTGAACTCTCGTTAGCTAAAGACATCGTCTTCAACCCCAACTGTCACGGTTGCACGTTGTGCTGCTGCTCAAAACTCCAAAATCAATCAACAATAATCATAGATATCTTCTTTGGTCCAATAACCCTTCTTAAATAGCTTAGCATATACTTTTAGGGTTTGCATGTCACTTTTAGGGTTTGCATGTCACTTTTAGGGTTTGCGCTTTACTTTTGCATGCATGCAATTCTAATTTCTCGTTGACTTTTAAGACTGAAGAAATAAGGCCTTCATGCTCCGCATGCTTTATGATATTAAATATGATGGCCCTCTTTACTATACAGATGAAGGAATAATTGTCTTAATATGCTCCCGGTATTAAAGGTCCTCAGTCAATTCCCTATTTATAAAAAACGAAACATTACAGTCCTCCCTCGCCAAAGATTGCTTGTCCTCAAGCAATGCCAACGCAACTCCATAATTAATCAAACTGAACCAACTGAATCCGAGGATGATCCCAGGGTCCCAAATTATCCTAGGAGATATGTAGCACCCTCTGCTCAAAGCACTGCATTGCACGGTACTATCACAAGATAACCCATGGAAGCCTCCTATAAGTAGAGTAACTAACCACGGTGTAAACGAGGTACCATCATAAGAGACCTCCTAAAAGCATCCTCTAGCAATCACTAAACCGCAAGTCACTGTAATCCCAAGGTCCCAAACCAATCTGAGAATTCTAGAGGTCAAACTGCATCCACCGCTACCCTGCGTAGTATCGACACAAGGAGCTTCCTATAGACGCCCAAGTAACCCCATCAGTAAACATTGTATCCATCCCTCATAAGGTCTCCCACCTAGATCCCAATGCAAACTTGTGCATCTTTTATTCCAAATATCCCAAGGCTCTTGTGGGACTATACCCCTAGCTAGGAATGGCTTCCCAAGAATCGCCCACTCAATAGGACACCACCCCTTAATCTCATCAAACCCCCAAAAAGGACCTTGTCCATAAGCACCATCATAAGGAATAATCCTACCAAGCTAACATTTTGTCCGTCTGATTTCAATTGGAATGCTCATATACTGCTGCCCAATTTCTCGATCATGGCCAAACTGTAAAAACCATCCGCCATTATGCAAATGTGGACTCAAGCTACTGCAAGCCTTATTTATGTACTCTTGAAGAGTACTGCTTTGAAATGCCATAGTATGTTTCTTTTGCTGCCACATCAAGTAATCAACTGCTCTTCAATACTAGAAAGCCTGACCGTTGACTCAGCACATACAACTCGAAGAACTGTAAGCTCGACATTTCGTTGTACTATGGTGTCTCGAAGTATCTTGGTCCTCGCTTTCATCGCTAGAATGCTTTCTTTAACACGTTCAATCTTCTTTCGATGGCTATCATCTGGAAGCTCTATCTCATGCATGTATAAACTCTCCCTAACCTCCATGTGTGACTACTCACTGTCTCGACTGATGTGCTCATTGCCTTGCACCTCATGTATTTCGCTTGTCATAACTGTCTGGACTCCTGCTGTAGGTGATGAAGAGTGTACCAACTCCAACTCATCACATGGCTTGTCCACAATCTAACTAGTGAATGTGCTTGTGTCGCTAGACTCACAGGATGGCTCTAATACGATCTCCTCATGCACATCCTCATCATGTAATGTTAACTCCCAATCAAGCTCACCAACAACTTGTACTTCATGCCCATCTTTCTTCACTCCCCCAACTATGCCTTTCAGGAGATCCTCATCCCAATCCTTGGGCTGGCTCCCGAACTTGATGATGTAATAATCTTGAAAGGATAATATTGCACGTACCTCATCACCCAAGGCTAGATACTCCTGATATCGAGGCAAGTGTTGAAGTACTACTAACCTCTGCAAATTTCCGATCAAGATCCTTCTCATTGTCTTCACGTTCTCACAAGCTAGCAAAGAAAAACCCTTTTTCTGACATACACTTCACCAACATCACTGCATGTACAAGCATGCATCGAAATGCACTTTTATTCAATTTCTTTGTGCCCACAGCTGGCAAGGATCATGCTCTGATACCACTGTAATATCCCAAATACTGATATTCTCTAATGTTCTATTGTAGTGTTGACTCACACACGCAATCTTATACAAAAATGCAAGATAATTGTGCATGCAAACTTGCCATGCAAAAATGCCCTAAAATGTAGCTGAATTAGGGTTTGGGTTTGAAGAGAGAAATTAACACTTACCAATGATATTCCGGCTAATAATGACTCCAAAGATAGTTGCATGCATAAAGATCCGGATAGGTGGGCTAGTAGTGCTTCTTTCCTCCGGTGTTACATCCCCGCTGTACCGTAAGCACCCTCCAGACTGAAGGTGACATTTTTGTAGGAGGAGAGGTCAAATCCGGCTGAAACTTTGTGGGATTGTCTGTCTACTGATGCCGGAGAGATAGACTGTCACATGCGGAAGTTTGGTTGCCTCTAAGAGCCCTAGCAATTTGATCTGTGGTTCTGCTGCTCACACCCCCCCAAGCTCTCTCTTTGCTGATAGCTGATAGTCACGGGATGCCACAGGATGGGCCTACTGAGAAAGAGGAAGCTAACATGTAGAGGAAAGATTGGGTTTTGTGGTCCCAGCGAATCCTTATGTGATTTCCTCCCTACTTCCAGCTGCAAACGTGGGTTTGACAATAATCCTTCGGAGTGTTCTGGATCTCTGGATACTGAAGTGTATGATGAATGTTGTGGATAAACCTGGATGGTCTATCCCGATAGGAGACTAGGGCAGATATCTCACCGCCAAACCCTCGTTAGCTGAATACACCGTCTTCAACCCCAACTACCGCGGCTGCACATTGTGTTGCTGCTCAAAACTCCAAAATCAATCAACAATAATCATAGATATCTTCTTTGGTCCAATAACCCTTCTTAAATAGCTTAGCATGTACTTTTAGGGTTTGCATGTCACTTTTAGGGTTTGCGCTTTACTTTTGCATGCATGCAATTCTAATTTCTCGTTGACTTCTAAGACTGAAGAAATAAGGCCTGCATGCTTTATGATAATAAATTTGATGGCCCTCTTTACTATACTGATGACTGAATAATTGTCTTAATATGCTCCCGGTATTAAAGGTCCTCGGTCAATTCCCTATTTATAAAAAACGAAACATTACAAAAGCGTACTTTCCTAAGGTGGTGCCTTAGGAAGTGCGAAACCTTACCTTAGGAAGTGTGAAACGTTGCTTTGTGTTTTATGAAGTGTTTTGAAGTGGTGGTATTTATTAATATTGATTGGCAGATTGAATTAACTCCTTTTATATGCTTTATGTGTCTATATGATCCATTGTTAACTCCATATAAGGAATTGATCTTAGTTAAAAGGCTTGTAAAAGGGTATTTGCAGGTGTGTTGGTATCTACAGGTGTTCTTCCTCCATTAGGGACTCTCCCCTCGATTTAGGATTTACCTGAAGAAGTTGAGGAGTTAGGTCGTGGTGACATTGGGTATAACCCCTCTCATATGCTTACCATCACTAGCACAGGGCATACTTAGTTTGCCTTGAAAGGATTGCTAGTTTGTGCAGTGTAAATTTTCCAGATGTCACTACTTGATCTGGAAATCTGAGATCTCAACCGTCCTTGAGTCTCAATAAGCCACAAGCAAACCGAACTTCTCTATTCCAGAGAAGATAACAACTATGCAAGATACTTATAACAAAAAGCACTATAGATCTCTTTACAACTTAAGACATAAATTGCAATCACACGTCAATAAGACTCAGATTTACCCTAGAAACCCTGAAGGGAAAAACTAGCATCTATGGGGCTTTCTTCAATCTTGAGCTTGAGAAAATAATATAGAGATTTGTACAATCAATATTCAGAAATACAATAATAGAACCTGATGGGTCAAATCCCAAGATCTGCATGCAGCTACAACTGTTGCTCTTGGGAAATGCGCCCCAGCTGACAGCTCTAACTCTAAATCTCTTATCACTACCACTGCCAAACTCTAGAAGCAATACCATCTCTCTAAACTCTGAAAAAGTGCTCCCTCTGCCCTTCTTCACTGCCCTACTATCCCGAATGATGCCCCCAGTTGTACAACTTTGCCCTCTCTCCTCAAAAGTGTGCCCTAGTTGTTTTTGCCTCAGTCCAACTCTTACTAAGGTCTCTGTGAGGTATCCTCAATCTCTGAAGACAACCCCTTTGACTCTCTTGGCCCTCGTGGCCTCAAGGCGTGAGTCTCAACACTCACACGTGTGGTATAGCTGAAGAAATGTGCCCATTTGCTGCTACAACACGTCCCAGCTACTCTGCTCCTCAAACACTGAAGAAGCCCTATGAGATAATCTCTCTCACCTCAGGAATGAAGTGCCTCCTCTATCTCAGAAGAATGTGCCAGATCTGTCTTAGATTTGAGCCTCTCTCTCCTCAAGAATCCCCCCCCCACTCACTAGAATGCGCCCCTCGTGATCCTCCCTGTACAAATGCATTACACTGTGAAAATAAACTCTCCGCATACCAAAAAGCTCAATAACACATACCCCCTAACTGCTTTTTATAAGTCACTAAGAAATTGGGTCACCAAAACCCTAATCAAGGTTCCAAAACCCTAATCCACTCCCATGCAAAAATACACTTATGCATCTTTCCTTGTTAACTTTTCAACACTCCCTCTTAACGAGGAAAGTATTCTGATCCACTCCCATCTTGTCCGTGAAATATACAAACTTATTTTTCCCCAGTGATTTTGTGAGAATGTCTACTGCTTGCTCATCTGTAGACAAACACTGAAGCTAAACCGCTCCCTTCTGAACATGATCTCAGATGAAATGATATTTGATCTCAATGTGCTTGGACCTGTCGTGAAATACTGGATTCCCTATGAGTTCCATGCAACTCTAATTATCACAGTAGATCATAGTTGGCTCCAATTGCAGATCAAATAAACTTGTTAGCATCTTGCGAAGCCAAATAGCTTCACAACTAGCCAGACTCACTGCCATATATTCTGCTTCGGCAGAATTGAGTGCCACTAACTTTTGTTTCCTACTGAACCACGACACAACTGCCAAACAAGTTGAAACAACACCCGTAGGTGCTTTTCCTATCCCTTGCACTCCCTGGCCAGTCAGAATCCCTATAAGCGATCAACTCTATTCCACCCCTTCTCTCATCGTTCAAACCATAGTCTACAGTACCTCTAAGGTACTTGAGCACATGTTTTGTTGCCACCCAATACTGACTCAAAGTATTAATAGCATAACACAGATCTAGTCTAGTGTTGACGAAATACATCAACGATCCAATCAACTGACGATATCTAGTTGGATCAACCAACTCTCCCTCATAAGTCACTAGCTCCTTCCAGTTGGTTGTCATTGGTGGGGTTATCGGTCTACAGTCCTCCATCTGAAATCTCTTCAGAATGTCAACTACATATTTGCCCTGTCCCAAATAGATATGCCCATCCTCTCGCCACACTTCCATACCCAAAGAATAATGCATCATCCTGATGTCTTTCATCTCAAACTCTGATGCAAGATCTTTCTTGCAATTAGCTATGAGTCTCTTCCTGAAAGCCTTATCCTACTCAAATTTCACATCTTGCCTTACAACTGTATGTTTCCTTGCAGGAATATATATGCAATAGGCTTTCGAAATCTCGTCATACCCAACAAAGATACCCTTCTCTGTCGTGGGCTCTAGCTTTGTCCTTTTCTCTGACAAGGCATGAGAGTAGGTAAGGCATCCAAAGAACCTGAAATGCCCTACCTCAGGCTTCTTCCTTGAGTAAGCCTCTTCAGGAGTCTTGCATCCCAAAACTTTATAGGGACTCTTGTTCTGAATGTACACAGTCATGTTACAAGCCTCTGCCCAGAGAAAGAAAGGAAAGCACTAATCATGCAACATAGATCTCGTTGCACCAATTATTGCCATGTTCTTTCTCTCTACCACCCCATTCTACTGAGGTGTGTAAGGTACAGTCAACTGCCTCTTGACTCCCTCCTGAGCACAAAAAGCATCAAACTCCTTGGAGGTATACTCGACCCCATTGTCTAACCGCAATACTTTGATTCTCCTCCCTGTCTGATTTTCCACCAGAGCTTTGAACTCTTTGAACTTCTACAAGACTTTTTTCGATTTCTTGCTCTTCAGAAAGTAGATCCAGGTCTTCTTGGAGAAGTCATCAATGAAGGTTACATAATACTCGTAACCCTTCAGTGATGTAGTCGACATTGGACCACAAAGTCCGAATGTATCAGGTCAAGTGTCCCTGTTGACTTGCTATCACTACTTGAAAAAGTAGTCTTGACAATGGACATACTTGCCAAGAGCTCACCCTTTACACACTTCATTATGCTTTGTGCTGAACTCTGGCACACCTGTCACTATCTCCCTCAAAATCCTCAATGTTGGATGATGTAGGTGGGCCATCCTCCTGTGCCACAACTCATATAAGTCACAACCATCATTGTTGTTGTCATGAGCTAGGACATGATGAAGCTGTCATGTGACAGGAGGCCGTGTTGTCAACATACCAAATACTGGTAGGAGAGGTACTTGATGAGTGTGTTACCAACTATTTTGTACCATAGTTGAACCTCCTGTTGAGCCGCCATTTGATGAACATGGTCAATGTTCATATCCAATGTAGCAGAAGTTCAGAATGTTTTGTCTAGCCAATTTTGGCTAGTCATTTTTATTTTTATGCTGAAATGACCATGCCCCATGGGGTTTTTGTAATAAAGTGTGCTAGTAAGGGTTTGGTGTGGCTCGGTCCCCTAAGACGAAGATTTCAACTAAGGTATTCTAGAGAGTTTTTTCCCTTGTCGATTATGCTTTGCCTAAAGCCGAGTACAATCAATGAGTTTTTCTCCCGCTTCCTCCAAAGCTGGAATGCCCGATTTTGAATTTTGGGCCTTGGGGGGTTATTAGAGTCCAACTAGTGAATATGAACCTACTAGACACTATTTGTATGTTCTATGGTCATTTCTTAAGCCCAGGATACATTAAAACAATGTCCGGAAAAAACCTTCCCAAACGCGTAGCACTTCTTTATTTTTTATTTTTTGACTATAGAAAAATAATTAAATTTTTCAATTAATTAAACCATTTTTACTATGGTTTAATTGAAAATTTTCGATTTGTAATAATTAAGTGGTCCAGGGGGTGTTTTTGGCAAATAAAGACTTGTTTTCGAAGCCAAAACACTCATTTAAACCCTAGACACACTTATCCTAAGTTTTGGATGATTATTTTTTTCTGAATTAAATATTTCCTCAAAATTAATAAATGAGGAATATTTAATTAAAATAATCATTATTTTATTAAATGGATAAAATCAAAATATCTCCAAAAAAGACCAAATTGAAAAAGTAAGGAGCTAATTATCTCGGCAAAAGGCATCTGGGATGATTCCAATCAAGTCTGGACTGATTTGAGTCAATATCGAAGTGCTACAGTGAACTTCACCTTGGGATTTGTGCCCCTCTCCATGCATGGACGTTTTTCCTTCTTTGGCAAGTTTCTATTGGATTGGTGATAAGACCAAGGGGGATTGAGGCCACCTCATCCCCCCCCCCTCATTACTCCAACTCAATTGCATCTCAGTTAGTGATCAGTTCAACTCACAATCATATTGCCAAGCTCATTCAATCACCGTAGTGTGCTCTTCTAATGCCGAGTCCTAATTTAGGGTTTTAAGCCCTATCTCTCTCTATTTTTTGTATAAATAAGAGACTCTTCTTCCCATTTGCATATGGAGAAATTGCAAGAGAACTCTGCCAAGATTGTAACCGAGATTTGATAACGAAATAAAGTGACTTTGGAGGTTTATGTGTGGGTTATTTACATGTGGTTTTCACCTTGCGAGGAATCGCCAAGAGAGGAGGGGTTGAAGTTCAACCGGTTTCTCATCAAGGGTTTTTTAACTTCATACTTTCACCATGCAGGTTCTTCAGAGCACTTAATCCAGCATCAAAAAACATACGACTAAAAAGGGGCTCTTCCTTCCCTCTATTAATCAAACTTTAAAAAATCTTTTCCTTTGGTTGTAAGATCCCAGCATCCTTCTTCTTCTTCTCTTTCTTTGCCCTCTAATCCATCTCTTCTTTCCCCCTTTTGATTTGCTTCTTTTGCCTTAATTTTTTGTCTTTTTACTCCTCTTTTTTACCTCTTTGTCTTATTGGCTTTTACCCTGTTTTTCCTTTTTTTTTGCCATTTTCTTCTCCACTCTTCGCTGCCATCTTTCTCCTTTTATTTGCATCCATAATTGCCTTTGTTTGGTTGTTTTGTTTGCCAAAATTTTGCAGCCAACTTTCCTCTTAGTTGGCTGCCCTCTTTCACGCTCATTTTCAGCCCTTTTGGGCACTTTTCCAACACCCTTTTTGTCATTTTTCAAGCCTCTTTTTCTCTCTCATTTGCAGCCATCTTTCTGCCTACTTGGCTACCATGTTTTTGTTTTTTGTTGCAGCCATCCAACTCTTTTGTTGCCTACCATGTTTTTCCATCTATTCAGCTTTCCATTTTACTCTTATCTTTGCATGCTTCTTCCCTAGTTTTGCTTCAAAAAACACTAAATTTTTGCATTAAAAAAGAGTTATTTTTGCGCTTATATTAGTTTCTTTTTGTCTAACAATAACGGGTGCTTGAGTACTTGTTTGTTTTGTGCAGATATCGAAGAGGAAAAACGAACCAGGAAGGATTCGAAGATTATAGAAATTGCAAAAACCCAAGAAAAAAAACATCAAGCATAGCTTGCATCCTTGTAAAAGCTTTTAAGGCTTATCTATTTAGTTTTTTTTCTTGCTTTCTCTACAAGGGTTAAAATCTCTCTGATTGTAATCATTAATAAAGAGGACTAGTGGGGTTAAGCCTCCCACACTTTTTTCTACTTCCCCTATTTGGGGGAAGGGTGTCTTGTCTTTTCATTGCTTAGTTTAGATCTCTTTTAGACTTAGTTTTATCTCCTACTAACTGCTAGATTCAATTTCATTACATGCATGCCATTTACTTCATCATGTTTCTTGTTCTTTGATTAATTATCTTAAAAAGAACCTAAAGAGTCTTGAACCTGTCATAAGACAAGTCAAGAGCACTCTCTATCGGAGAGCACTTGCATTGCATTCGCATCATAGATTAGATAAGACTCTTGAATCTCACCATAAGGTGGATCAAGAGCACTCTATGTCGAAGAGCTTGCTTTGTTAATAAAATTTGCAACTCATCATCCCCTAAAATTGAAATTTACCATTGTATAGTGTGTATGCTCTACCCGTTCAAGATACCCATAAGCACTATAGCTATTTAATTCACAGATTTAATTTCAATTTCACACTTAATAAAATCTACCACCCCACACTGAGCGCAATATTCTAAGTGGGGAAATCTTTACTATGGGTGTTGGGTAGCTTTCTTGGTTTTGCAGTGGTTGGAAAGTTATTGAACGCCTTGCTGCAAACTGGAGGGTCCAACATGTCTTCGAACGAGACCACTTAAAATATTTTCAGTAATTCTCCTCGCCTAATTAACAAGATCATTCATAAAACGTACACTAAAATTTGACCAAGTACATTTGCAAAACGATCTCACAAACACCAGAGACTTATATTTTCAGCATCTTGACTCCATTTTAGGCACTAGTCTGTTTATTCTTGCATCATCTTGTTTGGGCCATTTGTCCATTTGTTTAAGTTATTTTATGCATGGATGCCTTAATATCTGTCTTATCATTCATCTTGTGTTTTGCAAATAGCAACGTGGATTGCGTAATTGGTCTTTTTCGTGTATATCAAAAACTCCTAAACAACACTAATTCTCACTATTCATCTAAGAACACTTTAAAACAAAAAGCCTTAGACAACCTTTTTAGGGACTACCCCCCTTGGCTTCGTTAAGAGTTAGCCTAAACGGAGGAGCTGGGATCAGGTGATAGCACCTGGCTCTTTGCTTGCCCCCAAGGCCACACATTTCTCGCTTAGGAAAACAGCAGCCCAAAAGATTTCTGCTGATGGTGTGCATTCAACGGACAACATCTCTAGCGCCGTTGCCGAGGACAAATCTTTTTGTTCGTGGACGACTTTAACCTTAGTTTTTTCTTAGTTTTTTACCTTTTTTGATAGATTTTTAGTCAAATCACCTCTCTGAAATTAGACTTGAATCCATCTGGCGACTCCATTATCAAATAACTTACCAAGGTATTCAACGAGAAGAAACTCTGAAGGCTTACTCAATTTCATCCCTGAGCTCGAACAGCTTTATAGGAGGAGATTGAATAAGTTAGTTTCTCGTAGGATCCTTGAGAATCTTGGATCTAAGTCTGTTTCAGACATTTGTACTTTGTTTGAAGAAAATAATAATCAAAATTGTTTTTCTGACATATTGGGTGAGTACTTTACTCAACTCGACTTCTCTCAGATAGCAGGTCAACCCCATCGTCTTCCAGACAAAGCTATAGAGAAGCTCCCTATGTTCACTGGCACTGATGCCATCACTTCAACCATGCATCTCAGAAGTTTCTCCAGATGTGTTAATGCCTTTATCAGTGATCTTGCACATCAACATGATGATGTTTACATGAAACCCTTCACTCTTTCCTTGGATGGAAGGGCTGGTGACTGGTACAACAATTTACTAGACAACTCCTTTGCTACACTCGCAGCTTTCAAGACTGCCTTCACTAATAAGTTTGGTGAAAAGAAGGAGCCTAGGCATCAACTTGTTTCTTTGACAAACATGAAGGAGAACGAGACTATGGATGAGTTCAACGAGAGATTCATAGAATTAACAAATGTCACTCCTGCCACTTACAAACCACCTGCACCATCTATCTTGCTTTATTAATTTGAAGCACTTAGTGGGAAGATGCAATATCAGATCAGGGATAAAGAACCCACTACTCTTCTAAACGCACAAGAAATGGCAGTCAAAATAGACAGAAATATGTAGTCTTCAGGTGAATCCAACCTTCCTGGTTATTCAAGGTCCTCGACTCCTTTAAAGTCAAATAAGCAAAAAGAAGAGGATTCCTATAAAAAACAAATGATGGAAATGAAGGAAAGATTTGAAAGAATGGAAGACAAGCATCTAGCCCAAATGAAAGAAATGCAGGACAAGGTTATCAGTATGGAAAGAGCGCAATCACAGCCAAGAACATTCCTTCCAAAAACTAATTGGCAAAGAAAAGCACCCAACCATGAACAGAGACCTCCTCATCAATCAGAGGCTGCTAACATGGTTGAACCTTACACGCCATTTTGTAGGGCATGTAAAGACTTTCATGAGGAATCTTCTTGCCATTATGCATGCTATGTTCAAGAGCATGGTTTTCTAGAGGGTTGTGGTCCTAAAGCATCATCAAGCGAGCCTGAGTAAATAAACCATGCAAGTGACATGCATAATATTTTCAGAGAAAGTTGGAGAGAGGAAAAACAATATTCAAGAGAGCCTGATTACATTAACACAGTTGGGCAGCTCCATCCTGTCACCACAAAAACCTGGAGCCAAGCGAGAGAGTACAGTCAAGAGCATGATACAAGTGATTAAGAGTCCCTCACACCTGACATGGATGATGACTACGAGACTTTAATTGAAAATCCAATCTCAGAAGTTGTGTGTGATGGGAATCCTCCATGCTCTCCACCTGATGACAAATATTTGGAAAGTTGGGTCCCCTATGATATCTTTGAAACCCAGCTTTTTGAAGAAGATTGTTTTGAGCAGAATGAGGTGTAGTCAAGGACTTGATACCAGTGATGAGGCATCTCTCATATCTGACATAGATGGCAATGATGACTATTGGACTTTTATTGAAAATCCAACATATGATACTTTTGAAAATATTTTTGAGAATCCCATCTATGATGTGTCCAGCGAGGGGAGTTTTTATTCTGAAACTTATGAAAGTTGTAAAGAGGAGCAATCAGAGTTTTCTTATGATCAATCAAAGTTGTATTTGAGTATCTATAATGAGGACTTGGAGAAGCAATACATTGAAGATTCCGATATGATGCAACTAACAGAAGATTTTTTTCAGCTATCATCTTCACATATAGATGTTCCTTGTGATTTGGAGTAGTTTGGGCTTACACACAGAGTTATAAGCAAATAAGCCCTTTTTATGAGTATGATGGACTACCTCATCATACAAATTTGGTCATCAATCCTATCCAATCTTGGATAGAGGCAGCTTGCGTGAGCACCTACCAGTTTGGGAACAAGTTGGACGACATTATTTATGACTTCCCACCCAGCCCGCCTTTTCTAGATCATCATGCAGGTTTGCATTTTCTAAATAAAATATTCTTGCTTTGGCTGGTAACCAAAGACAAGGAAAAACCTTTTTATATTAATAAAATGCTTAGGTGGCTACATTGGATTTTTTATTACACCTAACCTTTTTTCATGCTTAGAGTAGGAAAATAGGCTCCTAGCATTTTCTTTCCGTACTTAGGAATAAATAAAAATTTTAAGTTTTGTCATTCCTCTGAATAAAGCAACTTTTGGATCATTGGCTCATTTTCATAAAACTTGTGCTACTGAGGTTTTCTTGTCAAGTTGAGATGTTTTTACAGGATATGAAAACCGGAGATTTTTGGTGTTCTCGTATGCTCTCCTTCCATAAGAGACTAGATCGAGCACACGTCCCGCAGTTAGAACCAGATGTTACCAACTATTTTGTACCATAATTGAACCTCATGTTGAGCCGCCATTTGATGAACATGGTCAATGTTCATATCCAGTGCAGCAGAAGTTCAAGAATGTTTTGCCTAGCCAATTTTGGCTAGTCATTTTTATTTTTATGCTGAAATGACCATGCCCCATGGGTTTTTTGTAATAAAGTGTGCTAGTAGGGGTTTTGAGTGGCTCGGTCCCCTAAGACGTAGATTTCAACTAAGGTATTCCAGGGAGTTTTTTTCCCTTGTCGATTATGCTTTACCTATAGACAAGTATAATCGATGAGTTTTTCTCATGCTTCCTCCATAGCTGGAATGCCCGATTTTGAATTTTGGGCCTTGGGGGGTTATTAGAGTCCAACTAGTGAATATGAACCTACTAGACACTATTTGTATGTTCCATGGTCATTTCTTAATCCCCGGGATACATTAAAACAATGTCCGAAAAAAAAATTCCCGAACGAGTAGCACTTTTTAATTTTTTTTTTTTACTAAAGAGAAAAATTAAATTTTTCAATTAATTAAACCATTTTTACTATGGTTTAATTGAAAATTTTCAATAGTAATAATTAAGTGGTCCGGGGGGTGTTTTTTGGTAAGTAAAGAATTGCTCACTAAACCAATACACTCATTTAAGCCCTAAACACGCTTATCCTAAGTTTTGGATGATTCTTTTTCTCTGAATTAAATATTTCCTCAAAATTAATAAATGAGGAATATTCAATTAAAATAATCATTATTTTATTAAATGGGGAAATCAAAATATCTCCAAAATAGACCAAATTGAATAAAGGAAAGGGCTAATTAGCTCAGCAAAAAGCATCTGGGATGATTCCAATCAAGTCTAGACTGATTTGAGTCAGTATCAAAGTGCTACAGTGAACTTCACCTTGGGAATTGTGCCCCTCTCCATGCATGGACGTTTTTCCTTCTTTGGCACATTTCTATTGGATTGGTGATAAGACCGAGGGGGATTGAGGCCACCTCACCCCCCCCTCATTACTCCAACTTAGTTGCATCTCAGTTAGTGATCAGTTTAATTCACAATCATATTGTCGAGCTCATTCAATCACCGTAGTGTGCTCTTCTGATGCCGAGTCCTGGATTAGGGTTTTAAGCCCTATCTTTCTCGATTTTTTGTATAAATAAGAGTCTCTTCTCCACATTTGCATATGGAGAAATTGCAAGAGAACTCTACCAAGATTGTAACCGAGATTTGACAACGGAATTAAGTGACTTTGGAGGTCTATGTGTGGGTTATTTGCATGTGGTTTTCACCTTGCGAGGAATCGCCAGGAGAGGAGGGGTTGAAGTTCAACCGGTCTCTCATCAAGGGTTTTTTTAACTTCATACTTTCACCATGCATGTTCTTCAGAGCATTATCTTGCATTATCTTCATACTTTCACCATGCATGTTCTTCACTAGTCTGTTTATTCTTGCATTATCTTGTTTGGACCATTTGTCCATTTGTTTAAGTTATTTTATGCGTGGATGCCTTAATATCTGTCTTATCATTCATCTCGTGTTTTGCAAATAGCAACGTGGATTGTGTAATTGGTCTTTTTTGTGTATATCAAAAACTCCTAAACAACACTAATTCTCACTATTCATCTAAGAACACTTTAAAACAAAAAGCCTTAGACAACCTTTTTAGGGACTACCCCCCTTGGCTTCGTTTGGAGTTAGCCTAAACGGAGGAGTTGGGATCAGGTGACAGCACCTAGCTCTTTGCTTGCCCCCAAGGCCACACCTTTCCCGCTTAGGGAAACAGGAGCCCAAAAGATTTCTGCTGACTGTGTGCATTCGACGGACAACATAGTGACAGGAAATCAAGGATGATTCCCTGTCAATCTCTTCTGTGGAAATCTCATCCACATCTGCTGAAGTGCATGGATGACAAGTAATGCTAGAACATTCTTTGTCAAACCTCTTAGAAAACAAATCAACTTCTGCCACAGCTTTCGGATGGGTCTACTGCAATTTGTCCACTACTTTCAATTTTGTGTTCATGATTTTCTCACAAACCCCTGAACCAAAATAACTCGAAAGAACTTCTCTTGGTCACAGATATGGCCCCTACTCACATAGATATGGGAGATTTATCACAGATCTAACCTCCAACCCCATACCTTTGATAGATATGCTATGAATTCTCACAAATTTGGTGTGAAAACTCGTAGATCTGAATGTTGGACTCACATATCTCATAGATCTAACTTCTAAAACCGTAGATGTAAACTCTACTCTTCAGATCTGGTAGATCTGGTCTCTATCTCACATATTTGATGTAACAACAGAGTCCCCGCATGGATCTGGTATACAGCTCGCAAATCTGAGTGTGATGCCCCTGACCTTTAACAAGGCTTTGATATCATGTAAATTTTCTAGATGTCACTACTCAATCTAGAAATCTAAGATCTCAATCGGCCTTGAGTCTCAATTAGCCACAAGCACACCCAACTTCTCTATGCCAGAAAAGATAACAGTTATGCAAGATACTTATAACAAAAAGCACTATAGATCTCTTTACAACTTGAGACATAAATTGCAATCACACATTAATAAGACTTAGATTTACCCTAGAAACGCTGAAGGGAAAAACCAACATCTATGGGGCTTTCCTCAATCTCGAACTTGAGCAAATAATATAGAGAGTTGTACAATCAATATTCAGAAATACAATAATAGAACCTAACAAGTCAAATCCCCAGATCTGCATGCAACTGCTACTCTTCGTAAATGCACCCCAGCTGTCAGCTCTAACTCTGAATCTCTGATTGCTACCACTAAGAAACTATAGAAGCAGTATTGTCTCTCTAACCTCTGAAGAAGTGCTCCCTCTACCTTTCTTCACTACCCTGCTCTATCGGATGAATATCTACAACCTCAATCTCTAAATTATGCCCCCCGTTGTACACTTGCGCTTTCTCTGCTTAGAAGTGAACCCTAGTTGTCTCTACCCCAGTCCAACTCTGACTAAGGTCTTTGTGAGGTCTCCTCAATCTCTGAAGACAACCCCTATGACTCTCTTGGCCCTCTTGACCTGAAGGCATGAGTCTCAGCACTCACACCTGTGGTATAGTTGGAGAAATGCGCCCCTCTACTATTGCAACACATCCCAACTACTATGCTCCTTAAACACTGAAGAAGCCCTATGAGATAATCTCTCTCACCTCAAGAATGAAGTGGCTACTCTGTCTCAAAAGAATGTGCAAGATTTGTCTCAAATCTGAACCTCTCTTTCCCAAGGAATTTCGCCCCCCCACTCACTGGAATGTGCCCCTCCTGATCCTCCCTATACAAATGCACTACACTGTGAAGATAAACTCTCTGCACACCAAAAAGCTCGGTAACACTTACCCCCTGAGTTCCTTTTATAAATCCTGAGAAATTAGGTCACCAAAACCCTAATTCCACTCATGCAAAAATACACTTTTGCGTCTTTCCTGGTTAACTTTTTAACAAGCAATAACATTTTTTGGCGTCGTTGTCAAGGGCCTCAAAGAAAAGTGACAACATTCTATTGAAGAGGGATTCCCCAGTTGAATCATTCATATGCATACAACATTTGCAGTGTGGTTCAAGTATGTTCTTATTTTGTACTTTGGTGAGACTGGTTGATCTAACTTGACAGGTCTTTCCTAGGGACTCCAACTGAAGAAAATCAAAAAAAGTACCCTACAAGGACTAGGTTGATCCAAGAGGCAAGTACTTGCTTTATTCTTTTATAGGATTTTTGTTAAGGGCTAACCCTACAAGTCCTATCTGGCGGCTCCACTAATAAAAATCAACAAAAAATGCAATGCAAGGAAACCTCAGAAGGTGATATGGCATCCCTTGATGAAGCATGGATGTACCATCATTGGTTTGATACGTTGGATTTCTCACGTATTCCAGAATATCCATATATGGTAGATGATAAAAATGATGGCGAATTGCTCTTTCCAAAGCTTCGTGAATGAGTATGCAGCATTAGTGCATCTCTTGATGTTCACGGTGTTTCTCATGAAATCCAATAAATACACTAGGATGTTAGAATGAAGTTATTTGTGTTATCCCTTGATTTGAGGAAGAATCAAGATGTCAAAGATTGGTATAAAGAGCTCCCTCCTCAGGGGTTTTCCTCACTTCGGTAGTTGATTGAGGCATTCCACCAAGAGTGGGAACGTAATATGGATGAAGATGTGAGGAATGGCTTGATTGACCATGTATAGGGAAAGAGCCAGGAGGACATCCATGAGGAAGATCGTGATGAAGAAATCTCAAGTGCAAGATTCTGCTTGCAAACTTGATGCCAATCTCTGATTGTCATCAATCTGCTGCTCAACCATCTCTACTCATCAACCTCTGCTCATCACTCTTTGTTAGTCAATCTGCTTACCATTCTTCACAATCTTCTGATTCTGCTCATCAACACTGTCAAGTCATCAAGGTCTGCTCAATACGTTGTTGCTGCCATCAACTTGTCATGTCTTCTTCACTTTGTCATTGGTCATGTCGTGGCTGAGATCATCAAGGAGTATGCATCGAGTATGCATCATCATCATCAACAAGTATGTCAAACATCAAGATCTGAACATGTCATCAAGGTATCAAGATCACCATCAAGGTCTGTAAGATCATCATAGGGTATGCAACATAATGTGTAGAAGTGCATCATCATCTTACAGTAGAATGTGCATCAAGTGTATAGAGTAGCATCATCATGCATGCATCATCATCTCATATCATCATCATCAAG
Source organism: Pseudotsuga menziesii (assembly GCA_001517045.1). Classification (NCBI taxonomy): domain Eukaryota; kingdom Viridiplantae; phylum Streptophyta; class Pinopsida; order Pinales; family Pinaceae; genus Pseudotsuga; species Pseudotsuga menziesii. The sequence continues at coordinate 1,180,333 of LPNX010379394.1, forward strand.
GTGAATGCAACATCAAAGTGTATGCATCATTAACATGGTGTATGTCATCATTTCATCATCAAAATAAAATGTAAATCTTAATGGATTTACTTCCCACTTCACTGTACATATAACACTGCATGCACTTATTATTGTATACTCACTTTCACTGTACATACACATTTATACATATTCATTGGTTCCATACATACATACCTTGTCTATTTTTTAGTATGTCACTATAGAAGATCTTTCCTTAACCACTGTAGATGTCTTCAAATACGGATCTGAGTAAGTGACTGTGTGTCAAGCTGCCATTGTGGATGATGAATGTGCTAAGTACCCCAAACAAGTTGACACTAGGATTGTGTAGATGGTGTCAAATTGTGGACTGTTTACACCAAGAGAACTTGGTCTGTCAACCATACAAAAGAGGAGCAATAACCTTCACCAAAAACTTGACTATGCAGGCATGAAGATCTCTCACCAAACCCTAACCATGCCCACTGGTGAACTAAGTTTTACTATGGGCCAAGAAAGATGGACCTACGACTGTCGTTGATTGTATTGAGGTCGTTGTTGACTGCTTTAAATACCCAACACGTTCAGTGGCTAAGTATCGGTCTTTATGAGGCTGTTGGTTGCCTTTCTCACACCCCAACAGGGCTCATCCTGCTTGTAGAGATCCCTCACAAGGTTCAGCCGCTAAGAAGAGTCCCTAACAAGGGCACGGCTGCTCAGAGACAGCCCTAAGTAGGACACGGCTGCTAAGAGAAAGGCCCTAACAAGGCTCGGGTCACATTAAACAAGCCCTATAGGGCTGCATATGATGTCAATATCAGACTATTTTAACCCCAAATAAATCATTATTGAGTGCTCAAATCTATCATCAAATGGAGGCAGCAATCATCATCTCCAAAATCATCAAAACTTAGACTGTTTAGTCAACCAAAATTCGTATTGTTCAAGACAAATAACTCTGGTTCCTCTGTTGTTGTTGGTTCTTTTCTTAGCCCAAGCAAATCCAAAATGGACTGCATCAAAAAGAAACAAAAGAAAATTTATCTGTGGTAAAACTCGGGTCCTCTCCTTTGTTGTTGCTACCACCGAATTTCCTCAGTCATCATCCACCTCAATCAGTGAACTTACACTCCTTCCTCCTTCGTTGGATCCTTATGTGTGAAAATGACTGTGTTTATGTAGTCTTTCAACGTGTCCACATCCTTAAGTTAGGGTCAACTTCTTATTTATTTATTTCAATTAAAAAGAATGGTTAACGACGAATGTTGACTTCTTCCTTGGATTAGGAGATGAGATGTTTATTATTATTTTGTTTTGTTTTGTCACACAACCACTCCCTACCATAAGCAAGGGTGTCCTCCATAAGCATAAGTAAGGGTGTCCATTAAGCCACTAGGGCTTCCAAGGACATGCCATGTGCAAGAGCATACTTCCTCCAACGTTTGTGGGCTTCAACACATTATGACCACGTTTTAAATGAAAATGTTTAATCAAATGACCACCAAGGGTGTAGCAAGCCTACAAGGCCTTCATCAAGTACCCCATCACCATGACATGTATGAACAAGGACCGCATCATCAAGGTGCCATATCATCATCAAACCCATCCTCGATCATTATCCAGAAGCCATCGAATGTGTCCAAGTGTCCAAGTGGGTGCCAAGCCTTTTTCATGCCCTAGGGCCATCTCCAAGAGTTCCAGGACTCCATCAAGCCATCAATAACCACAAATGACCCTCAGAATGGGTCATTTGGCCCACTTGGTGTTCCAAAGGCTTCTTTAACATACCAAGGGGCTTCAAGGGCTTCTTCATCATGCAAGAGGCATGTTCATGGGTTCCACAACATGTCAAAGACCATACAAGGTCGTCATCATCATAATGGTAGTAAGAATCACATACAAGGGTTCCATGACCACAACAAAAACATTAATGACCACAGAATGGGTCATTAATGTTTCTTCAACCCATTCAGTGCTTCTCCATCGTTTGCAAGGGCTTCAGCACCATCTCCAAGGGGTTCAGCATCATCAACACGGTCTTCAGCATTGTCAACAATGTGGTGGCTCCAAGATCCAACCTTGTGGGTACAAGGACCTTATCAACTGGATACAAGGTGCTTCAAGACATAACCCATCTCTATGTGGGCTCCAAGGCACAAGATGTGAGGGTACTGGGATCATCCATACATGTGCACTGCAAGAGGGACTTGGTGGCATTAATGACTGCCTATGGGGCCACTACAAGTCCCATGTTGGCATCAATGACAATTCAATCAACACTTAGAGCCCTTCTTTTATGACCTTTGAGATGACTAGGGCATGTAAGGTTAAGGAGAAAAAATATTATATCTAAATACCGATGATGATCTAAACGTTGAAGACCCTTTGGCAAGACTAGTGTTGATTCATTGTTCCGACATATCATCCCTATTGGTTTCTCATTACTTTTCGCCAACATGTGAACAAGTCCTTAACATTTAATAAGCTTGGTGGGTTTGGATTTTAAGTCATATTCTTGGATCTTGGAAACTCACTTACTCCTTCTTCCTAAGCAATCTTGTTGGGATAGAATATCTTTAACAGCTACATGAGGTACATACCTAACAACTTTAGAGAAGCCGATATAAACTCTAAAATGCTTTAAGGATTTTACAAGTGCATAGGCTTGTTTTTCCATGATGGTTTACTTAAGCTCTGAATTCTGTAAGGGTCTACTGAAAAGGGCTATAGGTTTTTCTTGGCCTTGGTCATTTTTCTGAAGTAAAACCCCTACAATAGTATCTTCTGAGGCAAATGAGAAAATCTAGAATTCTTTTGAATAAGTTGGGCTTATCAACATAGGAGATCTAAAGATGGCATATGTAATGTCCTCCTTTAATTAAATCACCAAAGACACTCATTAACCTATTTTATTCCCATAGGTTCGAGCGGGTATTAAAGAAAAGTGAATAACTGAGGACTATTATCACTTGGAGCAGAAAGGAACATCAATTCAGTATTATTAAGTCATCGGTATAGTAAAGAAGTCCATCAGAGTTAATATCATAAAGCATGCAGAGCATGTAGGCCTTATTTCTTCAGTATTAAAGTCAACGAGAAATTAGAATTGCATGCATGCAAAAGTAAAACGCAAACCGTAAAAGTGACATGCAAACCCTAAAAGTACATGCTAAGCTATTTAAGAAGGGTTATGGGACCAAAGAAGATATCCATGATTATTATTATTGAGTTTGGTTTCTAGAGCAGCGATAGCAACAAGTTGGGGTTGGAGACAAAGGTCTTCCACTAACAAGGGGTTTCGGCAACGAAATCTATCTTCCCTAATCACTTCAGGATAGATCATCCAAGTCTGTCACTAGTTATTCATCGTATTCATTCATCTTCAGCAATCCAGTATACAGAGAGAGATTTATTGCAGGTTCATATTTACAACTAGAGTTTAGCTGGAAATCTCCAGAGTAATTCGCTGGGGCATAGAATCTCAGTTTTCTTCCTGCATGTCATCACTATCCTTCTCAGCAAGCTACCCACACTCTACCGAGTGATTATCAAGTCATTGTTTGCATATCCGGAGGAGCCAGCAGCAGATTACTAGAAGAAGGGGGACGTCATCCTCCAGTGCCAAACAATTCACTAGGTGCCTCAGGGAGGGCAAAACTTCTACATGTGACCACCATTCTCTCCTGCAGGTGAAGACGAACATCTCGACAAAGTTTCAGCAGTATCGAGAACCTCCTCCTCCCAAAAACGTCATTATCAACCTGAAGAGGGCACACATGTAGTTGGGTGTCAAACTGAGGAAAGCAGCACTATATTCTGGCACACCTTGCATGCAGCATATCTCTGGAGTACTATCAGCTTATTTATCAGTGGTAAATGTACATCTGCTTACTGAAAATCTTTACCCTATAATCTCTCCATATTAGCTATATTTTAGGGCCATTTGGCACGGCAATTTTGCATGCACTTTTTATTTAGCTTTTTGCACATCATTGAGTATATGAACAACTTAGTAGCAAAGATTCGTAGAATATCAGTTTGGGATATTACAGCATCTTTAATGTTGTCAAAGGCTTATTTTCCTTGTTTAGTCCACTCGAATTTAGCATCTTTCTTAAGTAACAATTGTAAAGGCTTCATTAGTTCTGCTATATTCAGAATAAACCTCCTGATGAAATTTATTTGACCATTGAAGGTTTGGAGGGCTTTCACATTCATGGGTATAGGAACTTTCTTGATAGCCTCAACTCTTTCTGGGTCAATCTTAACACCATCTTTAGAGATGATGTGCCCTAGATGTTTAGCTTCATCAACCCCAAGTATCGACTTAGTTGGATTTAGAGATATGCCATATTTTATGTATCTTTCGAAAACTTACTTGAGATGACCTATGTGATCTAATCTTTCCTTAGAAACACAGTTAGATCATCTTGGTATATTTCAATGATTTTGCCTATCAACTCCTTAAATGCAAAATCCATGGCTCTTTGAAAAGTAGCCCCCGCATTCAAAAGGCCAAAACGCATTCTTAGATATTTGAAAGTACCCCAAGGTAAAGTGAAAGTGGTTTTATGTTGATCTTCTTTATTGACTAACACTTGGTTGTATCCTGAGAAACCATCTAACATGGACATCGTGCCTGATCCAATTACTCTTTGAAGTAATGTTTCCATGCCAGGCAAGGCATAATTATCTTTTATGCATGCCAAGTTAAAATTTCTAAAGTTAATGCATATTCTTACGCTACCATTCTCTTTTCTAACAACAACCAAGTTGGAGCACCAAGAGGAATGTCTGGTTGGAGCAATGATGCCTACTGCCAACATCCTTTGAAGTTCTTTGTAAACAATAGGAGGCAACTTGGGATTTATTCGTCTCGGTTTTTGCCTAAAAGGCTTAGCATCTTCCTTGAGTGGGATAGTGTGTTGAAAAACATCTTCACGATATGCTTTAAGTTCATCATAATCAAAAGCAAAGACATCCCAATACTCATGCACAAGGTTTATTAAATTTTTCCGTTCTTTTTCAAATGTTCCTTTTCCAATTTTTATTATTCAGGATTCTTGATCAGTTCCAATATTTATTTCAAGGTACTTGGCCAATTTAACAGGTAGATTCAAAATTATACCAACTATGTCAACCTCTTTTGAATCCATAGCACACATTATGATATGGTCGGGTTATCTTTAGGCCAAGTTGTTGCATGACCTTGTTAGTGATGACATTGGAAGAAGCACCATAATCCAACAGGCAGTTGTGCAAAAGAAGATTTTTTACTAGCATAGATATGTATTATGGCAAATGCTCTTCTTTTCTAGGGTCCATACTATGCAAAATCAATGAGCATCTTCACTGACTTCTTTGTTCTAAGGGTGAACTTCTCTTGGTTTATCAAGGACTACTTTAGGAACATTTGCAAATTTTATCAACTTTTGCTTAGGGGGATCTATTACCTTCATCAAATCTTCTTTTAAACTTCGAATTTTAATTAGATCGGTTATATGAATAGGAACTTTAAAATTAGACAACCATGCACCCAAATCAACATTCAAATCATCTTTGGTAGGAGGGACTACCTTTGGAACATTCCAATTAGTATTTGAAGATCCAACATTCTCCTTCCTCTGATAGGTTATCCCTTTAAACCTTGACATTTGCAATATCTGATTAGGAGTAGACTTCTCACCATACAGCTTAGTCACATTATCTTTCTCTTAACTATAATGTCTAGCTTGTTTCCAAATCTCTTTTGCAACTTGGTGAGTTCTGCTTACAACATTAATGTAACCCATTCTAACATCAAGCTTGCTTGAAAATCCAGCACTGCTACTAGTCTCTGGCAAACCTTACTCATTAATCTGACGCAAAATGGCACAATAGGATTCATCATGAAAGTTTGAGCATGCCCTACAGTAAGGAGGAATCTCTTCTAGGACAGCATTTACAGATTCCAAAAGGGTAGGGGGCCTTTGGTCTTGAGCAAGTGCCTTCCTTTCCTATTGGGGCTTCAGAGCATACTCTCTTGGAGCATGGGATGCATGCACTCTTTCAATATTAATCAAACGATTTTGCATTGCATTCATCTGACAGGCTTGGTTGGCAACTAAAGCTTTCAACAATTCAGTCATTTCTTTCATGGATTCTTTTGGTGGATCCTTGTTCTCAAATTCAATAGATTTTCCTTTATTATCTTGTTGTTTATGCCCTGAAACATTTCCTCTTGTAAAACATGAAGATTAGACTCACTGAAAGATTGCGTATTTTTGTCTATTTTCTCACCTATTTCCATGGCCTTCTTAAAACATATAGGTTCCTTATCTCTTAGTTGGTACCTCATTTCTCCCTCAAATGCCTCTATATAATATATAAGAATTGAAGCATCACGCGGTTTGATGTCTGCATGGAGTCTAGCAACCATTTCATTGAACATCTTATTGAACTCTTCCATCGTTTCATTTTCATTTTTCTTGGTATTAGTTAGGGAAACCAACAGATACCAATTTTCTTTCTTGTCACCCCATTTTGTGTTGAAGGTTGTCTCAAGCTCTTTATATGTTTTGCAACTATGATCATCCAAAGACGAGAACCATTTAAATGCATCTGCCTCAAAAGATAAGGCAAAGAGCCTCATCTTGACATCTTTATGATTGGCATTGATGGACCACTTATTGTAACACTGAGAAAAGGCCAAAAGATGATATTTTGCAATTATAGCATTATTACCATGGAAGGAAGAATGTTTTTCAATAGCTTTTTCTGGGATTTGGTAAGGATACCCATTTATTGCGGAAAAATCTAAAGGTTTGAAAAAATCACCCATTTCTAGAGGCAAATTATTATCAAATAAAAGGTGAATATCTAAAATCGCCTCAAATCTTAATTCATTAAGGATCCTACGAGAAGCTAGCTTGCTTTTCCTCCTATGATAACCTGTTGAGGTTCAGGAAGGAACTGAAGCAAGCCCTTGGAGTTTCTTCTTGTAGAACGCCTTGCTAAAGTTAAAGACAGTGGAGTGGCTAGATGATCTGATTAAATTTTACAAATTCACTACATACATCAAATAAAGCAAAAAAAACTGAAAAAGTCGTACTTGAGAAACAAAAAGATTTATCCCCGGCAACGGTGCCAAAATGTTGCTGCCTGATTCGCACCTCAGGTCACGTGGCAAAAATCTTCAAGCCACTGGGTGCGACCTTGGGGGCAAGCGATAGTCAAGTGTTGTCACCCGATACTCAACTCCTCTGTCTAGGCTTACTCCTAGCGAAGCCAAGGCAGGCGATCCCTAAAAAGAAGAAAATCTATGGTTCTTATTCTACGAAATAAACAAACTTAATCTAGGAGTTAATTGAAATGACTTTACCACAATAGAAATATTAAAATACTAAGATCAATTGCATGAGATATTGATCATCATTATAGTTATTCACAAAACAAGATATTAAACAAATAAAGACCAGTATTGTGAATGATGTTGTAAAGAGAATGTTTTGTTGTACCTCTTGATAAATTTTATTGTTTGTTAAAGTGAGTGGATTAAAGGGGATGAGGGATTCTGATATACTTGAAAGTATGTGGAATGGGTCCGGATTTACGAGAAGTGGCTCTTCTTGCGAAATGTAGGCTAAACCGGAGTCGCAAGGGTGTGTCCAACACTACACCAATTAAGGGTGTATCCTCACGGATCCATGCAAACACTACTTAGTGGTTCCTGCTTCACTTAAAGACTTTGTGTTAAATTTGTGAACAATTGATCTACAGGCAAATGAGAGCAATTGAGAAGTAGAATTATGCAATGGAATATCAAAGACAATGTACACTGAACAAGACAAATTTGAGACAAATATGATAAGAATTGATCAGTTAATTACAACATTAATCTCTATTCATTCCAGCAGTAATACAATGGTGTTACAATAAGAAGAATTTGAATCATGTGGATAAGATTCAAATCTAATAACTAAACTTGACAGATTGCCTAACTCAATGTGAAAATCACTGCATGGAAGCCACTAGTCTAACTACTGATGTCTGAATCATTCTACAATCCGTTAACAACTGGGGTAGGTGGAAAAAGGCGCCACTCCCCATGCAGGCATGCAAAAATGGCGCCAGACTAACAGAGAGTGATCTAACTGATTATAACTGGAGGTTGACTCAACATAACTACCTACCTACCACAACCAACTGATGGAGGCTGTTGGTGGCACTCAGAGTGACTCCTAGAATGTAGGGATTGGCATCGGTGGCACCAATGGCACCAAACTCAAGCAAATGACTACTAAGTTAGGCAAGATGATCAATTAGACTATATATGGACAAAGAAGGATTATTTAATCCTAACACCACCCCTTAATCCTAAGTTGGACAACTTTGGGCCATGGAAACTAGGCTAAAAGTCACCCATACAATCTAATGAAAAATAAAAACTGCTTAATAAACTAAGGAAAATGGGGAAAACCTCATGGGAAAAACCCCACCTCAAAATAAGCAGGAATCAGGAAAACAAGCCATACTTAAGAGAAAAATTTTCTCTTTGGGTAAAAACTTGTGAAAAAATTGTTGCAATTTGCAACTCTGTGGAGCATCCATGCAGAATCAAGGTTCTTTTGTGCATCAACATCCTGGGACTGTGCATGTGAACCTTTCCATCTTCTTTCGATCTGCTAAATGTTGCTTTTGTCTCTTCTTTCTAGAGGAGGAATTGAATGGTCCATTTTGTTCATTAGTGGGCCAAATTGTGGATCATTCGCTATCATCAAGTAGCATCTCTGTGGAAGTTTGTTGCACCACTCTGTAGGTAGCGAAGATGTGAGAGAGTGCAACATATTCATTATGATACTGGGACCTCGTTCTTCTTCTATCATCTGGATTCCTAGCACCATTCCCAGCTACTTCAATGAGGTTTTCGGCCCATTTAGGCTTCTGATTCGGAAGAGCTGGATCTGGATCTAGATCATCTTGAGGTACAATCTCAATATCAAGATCATGTTGGTCTTGTTCCTCATCTTCTGAAACTGAAATTTTAGACAACACATCATTATCTGCAAATGGAGATGAAAGAGAGTTTTTACCTTCCCCTTCGAATGGCTTTGGAGATTGTGTTGGAGTTGAGTATGGCAGAAAGTGTGAGAATTCATATGCCTTGGAGGAATGGTTTGCAACACCCTTCGCTATAATCTTCCCAGTTGAGATATCAGAGATCTCCACCGAGTCAGGACCAAATACAACTTACTTTGGCGAGCCAGTATGTGTCATCTGATAAACAGATAACAAATTTGCTACAAGAGAGGGCACATAGAGTACATTCTTGAACTCTCTATGTTAGATTTTAATAGAATCTCTACCTGTTGTTGGGATCTATGAGTTATCCCCCATATGAATGTTAGGTCCTCTTGAGAGATTTAGAGTGGTGAAGGATTGTCTAGAGGCAACCATGTGGTTGGATGCTCCAAAATCTATCAAATAAGCCTTCGACTGAGTGAGGCTTCCTTTAAGGAAAGCCACCTCTCATGATCTTCTGTTGGTTGTCCAGCATCAGACTTCTTTACTCTTTGTGGAAGAGCAAAAAAGTTCTGTTTAAGGAGTCATTAGAGGAAATTTGAGGTCTAAAATGGGCCTCCTAAGGAAAATAATAAAATAATAGTTATTAATTTTGGAGGAAGAATGAAAAAAACTACTTTTGTGTTCGTATTTTCAACATATCTCCCTGTATTTTTACTCAAATTCTGAGCAGGAGAGCTCGTTGGATGTAGAATTTGATTACGCATCCAACCATCATCACGTTTTTTTAGGTATTTCTTGTTTTTAGGGTAGCAGGATCTGTCAAAAGTATGCAGTGTGGGTACTTGTTGGATGCGTAATTAAATTCTGCATCCAACGAGCTCTCCCGCTCAGAATTTGAGTAAAAATACAGGGAGATATGTCAAAAATACGAACAAGAAAAGTAGTTTTCTTTTATGACAAATATGTCAATTCAACCATTATGGTTGACTCGTTTTATTGAAATTCTATTGGTTCTTGAATTATAACTCACAAAATTTATTGTTGGTGCGTTTTCTTATAAGGCCCATTTTAGACCCCAAATTTCCTCTAATGGTTGACAGCTAGTCAATGGTCTTCTTCATGCACTGGCTCTCTGGATGAAAGCCTCTCATACAGTAGGGACATCTAGTCTTCTCGAATTTCTTCTTTTTCTCGAAACCTGAGGCTCCATCGAAAGATCTTTGATTCTCCTTTGGATTCGAATCAGTGTTTTTGGTCTCCTTCCCTTTGTGCTTCCCTTTTGCTTGCGCATTATTTGAGTCTATCATTAAGAGTGCTTGATTCTTGGAGGTTTGAATCACTCCCATTTGAACCAATTTATCTTGCTCTTGTATTAAGGACTAAACAAAAGCATCTAGAGAAGGCATCTTCCAATTAGGGATGGAAGTTCTTCCGAAATGGAATGTAGAGACAAAGACTGAGTGCTCTGAGCCAAGCTTTCTCAGCACTGACAGCACAAGCTGCTCATCTTTCCTCTCTAATCCACATTGTTTGCATTGCAATACTAGTGACTTGTATTTTATAAAGAATTGTTGAATAGATTCGAAACTACTGGGTTGTAAAGCAATGAGCTCATTCTCCAAAATATGCCCTCGAAGCTCATCTTATTTACCAAACAAAGATTCAAGCTTATCCCAAGCTTCCTTTGGAGTCCTTAGTCCCTCAAGGTGAAACAAAAGATCCCGGGAGATATGAGTGCACATGAACCCGAAGGCCTCATCAAGCCGATTCAAAAATTTGTTCTTCTCAACATATTGTTAAGGCTCAGTTTCTCTGCCCATTGTCATCCTAAACAAACCAAGCTTGCGCAAGGTTACCTGCATATCTTCCCTCCAATCAGTGTAGTTCAAGGGTGTAAGGATTCGGGGTATGAGCGTTGAAGAATCCATCTTTCTGTATGTTGAACAGTCAATTCCTCAAGAAGCTACGTAGGCACTTGCAAATAACACTGCAAAAACCAATTCAATTCGGAATCATGTCAGTTTCAAGCCTTTCCACCTCAACATGTACACTTTCTCAAAGTTCGTCACACCTGAATAGACTTCTCTGGACAGAATCCAGAGGGAGCAAGGCTATCATTGGATTTATGTGGAAACTCAGCTACTTTTGGTGTACAATGGAGATCAGACAAGACTTGATGCTAGCCTTAACAAGGCTCTGATACCATGTTAAATTTGTGAACCATTGATCTACAGGCAAATGAGAGCAATTGAGAAGTAGAATTATGCAATGGAATATCAAAGACAATGTACACTAAACAAAACAAATTTGAGACAAATCTGATAAGAATTGATCAGTTACTTACAACATTAATCTCTATTCATTCCAGCAATAATACAATGGTGTTACAATAAGAAGAATTCGAATCATGTGGATAAGATTCGAATCTACCATGTAAACCTGACTGAGTGCCTAACTCAGTGTGTCCAAATCACTGCATGGGAGCCACTAGTCTAACTCGTGATGTCTAAATCAGTCTACAATCAGTTAACAATTGGGGTAGGTGGAAAAAGGCGCCACTCCCCATGCAGGCATGCAAAACTGGCACTAGACTAACTGAGAGTGATCTAACTGATTGTAACTGGAGGTTGACTCAACATAATTGCCTACCTACCACAACAAACTAATGGAGGCTGCTGGTGGCACTCATAGTGGCTCCTAGAATGTAGGGATTGGCACCGGTGGCACCAATGGCACCAATATCATGGTGGCACCAAACTCAAACAAATGACTCCTAAGTTAGGCAAGATGATCAATTAGACTATATATGGACAAGGGAGAATTATTTAATCCTAACACTTTGCTCACAACTTGTAATATATCGATAAATGTCAAATTTCCGTTTAGGAGGTTAATTGAGAAAGTGAAAACTGTGTACTAGCCACTCAGTCCCATTCTAGTGTGATCCAGTGTTGCCAACATCGCCGATAAATCGGCCGAAATCCGAAAAATCGCGATATTTTTCATGCCCCGATTTTTCTTTAAAAAATCGCCGAAAAAAAGCGGTCCGAGATTTTCCGATTTTTTGCCGAGTTTTTGCCAATTTCTCGGCCCGAGAAATCGCGAGTCGACCGAAAAAATCGGACGGCCGCGGACAGGAGCGAAAAAGTGGGTTTTAAAGTCTGTTTTTTTCATTTTTTTTTTCATTTTGAGTCCGACAGTGGAGTAGGAGGTGAAGAAAGAGTTTAGGAGGGCAAGTGAAGAGGGTTTCAAGAGACAACAACAAATTTAGCCATCATTTTCTTTGCCATCAAGCATCAAATTGAAGATTGGATCTTGCCATTTGGGGTTTTTTCCACAGCTGAAGGTAAGTAAACAATTTGCCCATCATTTCTCACTTTTCTAAGCGGGATTGTTGTTGATTTAATTTGCCATGTAATTGTCTATCTTTAAAAATGATTTTTATGGGGTTTTAAGCATTTTTTTCCAACTGTTATGTATTTTTTTGTTGTTTGCATGCCAAAAAACGTTTTGGCATTTTTTATCTTGCCCTAGATTCCTTATAAATCCTCATAAAAATGTCTATGTATTTTTCTTCATCAAATTAATGGTTGAATGCTCAATATTTCTTGGAATTCTTCTTGTGTTTTACTTTTAAACTTTTACATTTTCAATAATCACATATGCTGAAAATATGTTTTTTCTTGCCTTAGGTTCAAACTTCAAACTTCAAAGTATCAAGATGCCAAAGGCTTTGGATCCATTTTGGGAGTGGGGCTCACCTATTGACCCGATCAATCAACAAATTCTCACTTGCAATCTATGTGGGAAAAGAATGACAGGAGGGATAAGTAGGCTGAAATACCACCTTGCACAAATAGCAGGGCATGATGTGGGTCCTTGCAAAGAAACAACTCCGGAAATCATTGCTAAGGCCACACAAGCGATTGAGGGCACAGGGCTAAGGAAACAATACAAGGAGGCTGTGAGGAATCAACTTGCTTCAAGATCCGGGTCCGCAGCAGGAGTAGGGGCTAGTGGGACAAGCCCAGATACCGATACCCACTCCACACAGCAGTCTGCATCGCCTTTCATGGTGTTAAATTTGAGCATATAGATCTGTAGACAAACACACAACTCACAAAGAAGATCTCACAATTTACTCAGCCATTGAAGAATGAAACAGTGCAAAAGGCTTGCAGCTGTGAATGCTTTCATTAATCAAAAAAGTAATCCAGATAATAATTACACTGATGTAAAATGGCTTTAATAGCCACAAACAATTCGAATCCACATGAGGAAGTTCGAATTGATGACTCTACTTGACTATAGGTAACCAAGACTTGTCTAAATCACAATTGGAGTTCTAAAACACAACT